>NW_026506935.1:0-57114 GCF_026875155.1 Cherax quadricarinatus | reverse complement strand
AATGAAGCTAAATGATGGAAAAAAAAAATAAAGCTAAAAAAAAAAATGGGTTATTTGTGCCCCTATTGTTACGGTGAAGATTAGCGTAACTAGTCATCCAAATTCACTATATTAGACCATATTTGCAATTACTAGTGAGAGACTAGTGCTATTTTTAATTTGTATTTTTATATTATTAGATAAACCTATTGTACTATAGCTCATTCTAGCTCAAAACATTGACTCCACAAAAGTCATTTTTAGACCTTAGTGCAATTACAAGTGGGAGTCTTGTTCTACTTTTAATTTGTATTTTTTTTTATTACTGTTTTTCCCTAGTTGTACTTTAGTTCATTCCGCACAACAATAGACAACATCAACTTCATTTTTGTGTAGTAGTGACTATACCCTACATGACCAAATTCTTAGCTATTACTTGTCCAAACTTCCCCCCACTACAGATATCAGTACTAGAACTCAACACACAACTCAGGATATAAATAACATAATTTTAACCTAGAAGATGATTTGATCACGTTGACCCTGATCTAAACCTCCATAATCTGACACCCAATCAAAACTATTGGAAAGTAACTGCCTTTATTAACGGCATCACAAGCCACCACTATCCTAAACAATGCTAAAAGTCTATCAGTACTTAACTACAACATCAGGTCCATTAAGCAAACACTATGATGACCTCCTAGCACTCCTTGAATCACTAAAGACACCCTTCTGCATTATTCTTACTGAGACCTGGCTTAAGCAGGACACAATAGATATCTACCCTCTACCAGGATACACAGCAATTCACAACTGCATGACCAAACCAAGTTGGGGGTGGTATTGCAATCTATTACTCTAACCAATTATCTTGTCTTTAGCACCACTTGCTTTAGTGTGAATATGGGGATACATTTTTACTAATTTTACTGTAAAAAACTTAAGACACCTATAACAATCGGTGCCATTTACCGGATACCTCACACAACTCCCAAATTTTAGTGAGAAATTAAAGTCACTAATAACAGACAAATGAATAAGCACCACCTTCTCTTAGCTGGAGACTTCAACATCAACCTTGGCTTACTAGATGATCAGCCTGTAACTGATTTCATCAACAATATGAACAACACACTTCTCATACCAACAATAACTAAACCAACCAGGCTCACTGAGACAAGTGCAACCATAATAGACCACATATGGACCAATATACTAGCCCCCTTAAATCAGGGATAATCACAGATAGCACTACAGACCACTACCCTACCTTCCTCTGACAAACATTAGTAAACCACCACTTGAATACAACAAAGTCTCATTTAGACTCCATGACGAGACCTCAGTAAGGAAGTTCACAGCTGACCTAGAGACTATTGATTGGCCTACAGATTCTCCAAGGCAATGGTATTGATGACTGGACAGACATTTTTCTTAACAAATTACTTAGACTAGAGAGAGAGAGAGATTATGGAGAGAGTTCGGGGGTCAACGCCCCGCAGCCTCCTGGTGGATCAGGCCTGATCAACCAGGCTGTTGCTGCTGGCTGCACGCAAAACCAACGTACGAGCCACAGACCAGCTGATCGGAACTGACTTTAGGTACAACAAAACATTGTCCTATAAAAACAAAACAGATCACAAACAAAACGGCTTGGTTGCCCATGGCTAACCAGCACCATTTGAAATCCTTGACAAGAAACACAATATGAAAAGCAATACAGACAGGGCTTAATACACAAAGATATTCTTAAACACTATTCATCAGCTCTCACCAAAGTATAAAGAAAGCCAAACAACTATACTACTCAGTAGATTCACAGACACTAGAGGAGATATAAAAAAGACCTGGAAAACACTCTCTCAGATTCTGGGGACCCACAAACTGAGAAAAACCAAGAATATTGTCCTAACTAAACCTATTGAAACACCACTACATCCACTGACACAGCTAACAAGATAAACGACTTCTTCTCAACCATAGGATCTAACTCGCCAGTAAAATCCCACATACCAATGCCCATGCCGGGGACTACCTAGATGGGAATTTCCCTAATTCCTTCTATCTTGCACCAACTGAGCCCACGGAAGTCACGGAGATTATAAAGTCACTTAAAAATAACTCGGGGAATCTGTCTCATGTCCCACCATTACTGTACAAGCGAGCGGCCCATGTCCTTTCGCATGCTATTTCATTACTTTTTAACAAGTCACTAGAGACTAGCACCTTCCCAAAACTACTCAAGATGGCAAGGGTTACACCAATACATAAAGGTGGTGACCCTACAGACTTAAACAACTATAGGCCAATATCTAACTTACCATTGCTATCCAAAATCTTTGAGAAACTCGTGCACAGGAGACTATTCATTTATAACGGCTCAAAACATACTCAAACCCCTGCCAATTTGGATTCAGGAAAAATAAAAGCACTAATGGTGCAATCATAAAAATGCTAGATCTGCTTTACACAGCATTGGAAAATAAGGAATATCACTAGGAATTTTTATTGACCTAAGAAAAGCTTTTGACACAGTAGACCACGACATCCTACTCCACAAACTTGATCATTACAGTATAAGAGGCCATGCGCTTGCTTATTCAAATCTTACATTACTAATAGGTATCAGTATGTCACCATTAAAGACACAGCATCAGCAACACGGCCATTTGATTACTGGAGTTCTGCAGGGAAGTGTCCTTGGTCCCTGCTCTTCCTCATATACATCAATGACCTTCCAAACGTATCCCAACACCTGAAACCATTCTCTTTGCTGATGACACGACTTATGTCATCTCTCACCCTAATCTTGCCACCCTCAACACCATTGTGAATGAGGAGCTGATTAAAATATCGACTTGGATGACAGCCAATAAACTTACACTTAACACTGACAAAACCTACTATATTATGTTTGGTAGCAGAGCAGGAGATGCACAAATTAACATTAAGATTGACAACACTCTAATTACCAGAAATAATGGGGGCAAATTCCTAGGCTTATAACTTGACAACAACCTGAATTTCAGCACCCATATCCAGCATATAACCAAAAAAGTATCCAAAACGGTTGGGATCCTCTCCAAGATACGATACTACGTGCCACAAAATACCCTTCTCACACTATACCACTCACTTATTTATCCATACCTCACCTATGCTATTTGTGCTTGGGGATCAACTGCAGCAACACACCTAAAGCCAATAATAACCCAACAAAAAGCTGCAGTAAGAATAATCACTAAATTCCATCCCTGGCAACACACCCCCCCACTCTTCGTAGACCTAAACTTACTCCTAGTTCAGTACATCCACACTTACTACTCTGCAATCTACATCTACAGGGCCTTAAACTCTAATATCAACCTTGACCTAAAACGCTTTCTTGATAGTTGTGACAGAACCCACAGGCATAATACCAGACACAAACATCTCTACGACATTCCCCGTGTCTGACTAAACCTTTACAAAAATTCAATGTATGTCAAAGGCCCTAAAATCTGGAATACCTACCCCTGAGAACTCTAGAACTGCAGACACATTCATCACCTTCAAAACTGCCATTAGAAAACATCTTATCTCCCTGATACACCCCGTCAACTAACTACACAAATACCACCTGGTGGTTTACACTTTCACTCACTCATTTGACCATAAACAGAAATATTAATCTCAATCTTAAAATAATGAATCCTGTGATACTCCAATACTGAAACTATGTACTGTGCCAAAACAAAAGCATTCACATTGCTAAACTCACAAACTAGTATTTAGTCACTTAGCCATAATACCAACTTACCTCATAATTTGTAATATTTTACAATTAAGAATAAAACTAAGTCTGCCCTAAATGCCTAGCCATGCTAAGCGTTCTAGTGGTACACTCTGTAATACCTAGCCATGCTAAGTGTTCTAGTGGTACACTCTGTAATACCTAGCCATGCTAAGTGTTCTAGTGGTACACTCTGTAATACCTAGCCATGCTAAGTGTTCTAGTGGTACACTCTGTAATACCTAGCCATGCTAAGTGTTCTAGTGGTACACTCTGTAATACTAGCCATGCTAAGCGTTCTAGTGGTACACTCTGTAATACCTAGCCATGCTAAGTGTTCTAGTGGTACACTCTGTAATACCTACCCATGCTAAGTGTTCTAGTGGTACCTCTGTAATACCTAGCCATGCTAAGTGTTCTAGTGGTACACTGTAATACCTAGCCATGCTAAGTGTTCTAGTGGTACACTCTGTAATACCTAGCCATGCTAAGTGTTCTAGTGGTACACTCTGTAATACCTAGCCATGCTAAGTGTTCTAGTGGTACACTCTGTAATACCTAGCCATGCTAGGTGTTCTAGTGGTACACTCTGTAATCACAATTTTACTACATGTAAACCACACAATAACCAAATTTCTGTAAACTCGCATTGTAATCCTTATAGAGAATAAACTTTGAATTTGAATTTGAATGCACATAAAAGGCCCTAAAATCTGGAATTCATTACCTGTGAATATAAAAGAAACATTATCTGTTTATAAATTCAAGTCTCTTCTCAAAAATCACTTACTCACCCACAACTAAATAAATACTGAATAATTGTATCTTATAAATTGTATCTCATATATGTATCTCATTATTGTATCTCATAAATGTCAACCTGTGACCCAATCAAACTTTGTTACTATTTAACTTCATTACCTAACATAATACTCCATTCTACTGATTACACAGCAACACAGTAAATGACCATATGACCTGTCTTTGTGATACTCATTTGTACTAAATTGTTATGTTACAATAATTTTTGTACCATTGAATATATCATTGCTTAGTTAACCTTAAGTTAAATTTTAAGCTGCCCATAATGCTCTGCATACAAGGGGCTTTGGCATGTTGCACTTTAAAAATTTTATTCCTTGTACTTCTCTGTATCATTTTCAAATAAATAAATAAATAAATAAGTAAATAAATAATATATACCTGGAAGGTGCTTGAGGGCCTGGTCCCAAATCTGCACACTACCATAACATACTGTATTGAGAGATATGGGAGGAAGAAAAATATAAACCCAGTGAAAAGCAGGGGCACAATGGGCACAATAAGGGAACATTGAATCAACATCTGTGGCTCACATTATTCAACATCTTATCGGAAGATATCAGAAACACCGCTGGAACAAGTGTAGAAGTCTTCAAGAGAAACTGGACAAGTATCTTCACCAGGTGCCTGATCAACCAGACTGTGACGGATATGTAGGGCAGCGGACCACCAGCAACAACAGCCTGGTTGATCAGACAAGCGCCAGACGAGCTTGGCCCAAGGCCGGGCTCTAGAAGTGGAAAAACTCGGAACTCATCAAAGATATATAAAAAGTAAAGGCACTAGAAGGGCTGGTGGTGCTACATATGAGCTGGCGGTGCTACAAGTGAGGGATAATTGTGCTACGAGGGCTAGTGGTGCTACATAGGGTTGGTGCTATATGAGGGCTGGTGGTGGTACAAGTGAGGGCTGGTGGTGCTACATATGATGGCTGGTGGTGCTACATAGCTGGCAATGCTACAAGTGAGGGATAGTTGTGCTACGAGGGCTAGTGGTGCTACATAGGGCTGGTGCTATATGAGGGCTGGTGCTACTTGTAATTAGTAAGTAAGTTTATTCAGGTATACACAAATACAGTTACAAAGAATTATCATACATAGCAGCATATGTGTACAGAACCTGGGATAACCCAAAAAAGTCAGACAGTGACTTATTTCCATTGAGGGCTGGTGGTGCTACATATGAGGGTTGGTGGTGCTACAAGTGAGGGCTGGTGGTGCTACATATGACGGCTGGTGCTACTCGAGGGCTGGCGGTGCTACTCGAGGGCTGGCAGTGCTACAAGTGAGGTGCTGTCTTCAAGTAGGCACTGGACAAGCACCTAAGTCGGTACCTGACCAGCCGGGCTGTGGCTCGTACATTGGATTGCGTGCAGCCAGCATTAACAGCCTGGTTGATCAGGCTCTGATCCACCATGAAACCTGGTCACAGATCAGGCCGCGGGGGCGTTGACCCCCAGAACTCTTCAGGTAAACATGAGGGCTGGTAGTACTACATATGAGGGCTAGTGGTGCTACAAGTGAGGGCTGGTGCTAGAGGGTTGGTGGTGCTACATATGAGGGCTGGTGGTGCTACAAGTGAGGGCTGGTGGTGCTATATGAGGGCTGGTGGTGCTACAAGTGAGGGCTGGTGCTAGAGGGTTGGTGGTGCTACATATGAGGGCTGGTGGTGCTACAAGTGAGGGCTGGTGGTGCTACAAGTGAGGGCTGGTGCTAGAGGGTTGGTGGTGCTACATATGAGGGCTGGTGGTGCTACAAGTGAGGGCTGGTGGTGCTATATGAGGGCTGGTGGTGCTACAAGTGAGGGCTGGTGGTGCTATATGAGGGCTGGTGGTGCTACAAGTGAGGGTTGGTGCTATTTGAAGGCTCGTGCTAGAGGGTTGGTGGTGCTACATGAGGGTTGGTGGTGCTACAAGTGAGGGCTGGTGGTATTAGTTGCTCACCTCTTCCACTTCCACCTTGATAAGACCCAAAGCTTCATACTCCCTGAGCTTTGCCTGTGCTGCCTGTGTTTCCTCGTCCTTCATGCCTGCCATGTACGAGTCCATAGTGAGGGGTGAGGACTGGGCAGCCTGTGCCTGCCCCTGCTCTACCCTGGGCACCCGCTGAAGCTTGTCCTGGTGGGTAGCCTGGTCTACTAGTGTGGAGGTGCTGCTACATACACCTTGTACTCTCTCCATTCCTGTTTTAAATGGTGCTTTCTTAAACCTCATTATATGGTACTTCTCACTCACAGACAATACCTACTTCTAAGGCATAGTAAACTCTGTACGTTTATTTCCTAGTAAGTAAGTAAGATAAGATAAGATTTCGTTCGGATTTTTAACCCCGGAGGGTTAGCCACCCAGGATAACCCAAGAAAGTCAGTGCGTCATCGAGGACTGTCTAACTTATTTCCATTGGGGTCCTTAATCTTGTCCCCCAGGATGCGACCCACACCAGTCGACTAACACCCAGGTACCTATTTGCTGCTATGGTGGCCCGGTGGCCTGGTGGCTAAAGCTCCCGCTTCACACACGGAGGGCCCGGGTTCGATTCCCGGCGGGTGGAAACATTTCGACACGTTTCCTTACACCTGTTGTCCTGTTCATCTAGCAGCAAATAGGTACCTGGGTGTTAGTCGACTGGTGTGGGTCGCATCCTGGGGGACAAGATTAAGGACCCCAATGGAAATAAGTTAGACAGTCCTCGATGACGCACTGACTTTCTTGGGTTATCCTGGGTGGCTAACCCTCCGGGGTTAAAAATCCGAACGAAATCTTATCTTATCTTAACAGGACAACAGGTGTAAGGAAACGTGTCGAAATGTTTCCACCCGCCGGGAATCGAACCCGGGTCCTCCGTGTGTGAAGCGGGAGCTTTAGCCACCAGGCCACCAGGTAAGTTTATTCAGGTATACACAAATACAGTTACATAGAATTATCATACATAGCAGCATATGTGTAGAGAACCTAGGATAACCCAAAAAAGTCAGACAGTGACTTATTTCCATTGGGGTCCTAGGTGTAGAGTTTTAGTGATTATTATTATTATAATTAAGGGGGAAGCGCTAAACCCGGATGATTATACAGCGCCTGGGGGGGGATGTGGAAGGCATTCAGGCTTAATTCGGGGAACTGGAGCACGGATCCAATTCCCTAAATCAAGAGCCCCTGACCAACATCAAGGAACCTTCCTTGAGGTGAGAGTTTTAGTGAGGCATTGATGATGTGTTGAGTGTGAGAGGTGTAGGAGAGTGTTGTGGTGAGTGTAGGTAGTGTAGCTTCACCTCACATCACTTGTTAAGCACACATTATTATTATTATTATAATCAAGGGGGAAGCGCTAAACCCGGAGGATTATACAGCGCCTGGGGGGGGGGATGTGGAAGGCAGTCAGGCTTAATTCTGGAAACTGGAGCACAGATCTGTTAAGCACGCAGAGTGTAGCAGGTGTGTCAGTGTGGCAGGTTCATCACTACACACACACGCTCTAACATACTCACCAAGTTAACAGTTAACAACCATCAACACTAACACAAAACTTGTGGGAAACCAACTTGGGCCAATATGGACAAGCTGACACGTTTTACAACCCATCCAAACTTGTCTCACAATATTTTTGTTACTAACATTATCCCAGCACACACCAAGCCTAACACTTCACAACACTCACACAATAACACTAATAATATTAACACATGTTAAAAAGTTGAAAGTATACCTTAAAATAACAAATGTGAAGAATGAATGTTGGTCAGCACAGCAGGCAGATGGGGAGGGGAAGCAAGACTAGCCTCGCTCAAGGTGTTGGATAATTCAAATCTGGACGAGTTACCACGAGTAACAACCTTTATTTATTTATTTATTTAGTAATTTTAGCATACATACAGAGATACAAAAAAATACAGGTAAGAGCAGCATGCCAAAGCCACTTATATGCATAGCATTACGGGCTGGCTTAAAATTAACTTAAGATTAACTAAGCAATGATGTAATCAGTGATAAAACATTATTGTAAACAGATAACTATAAAGCACAAATGAGTATTACAAAGACAGGTCATATGGTTGCTTGCATTGCTGTACATTCAGTAGAATACCTGGAGTTTACCTGGAGAGAGTTCCGGGGGTCAACGCCCCCGCGGCCCGGTCTGTGACCAGGCCTCCTGGTGGATCAGAGCCTGATCAACCAGGCTGTTGCTGCTGGCTGCACGCAAACCAACGTACGAGCCACAGCCCGGCTGATCAGGAACTGACTTTAGGTGCTTGTCCAGTGCCAGCTTGAAGACTGTTAGGTAGTGTATTTAAAAAAATAACAAAGTTAGATTGGGTCCTAGGTTTAACATTTGTCCTGACCAAGGATAACATCAGAGCACAGTTGTGGCAGAATAGCTAAATGTACATCTTGATAATCCTTTCCAATAACTCTGAGATTTACCTTACAAAACCCTAAGGTCTGAATAGAGAGAGATGTTGATGCCATGGAAACGGTACCTGATGAGTGATGTACAGTCAAGGAGAGCCGTTTAACTAAGTCAAGGTTGATGAAACTCTCTGAGCTGCCACTATCAATAAGACCATCTACTTCTGTTCCTTTGATGAATACTTTCACAACTGCCTTTGACAGTGAATTTGGAAGCCGCCAAGAAGAAAAATATCAGCTACAATGAGGAAAAGTGCACTTTTTCAACTAAAAGGCTTAGCATCCTTGGTTATATAGTGGAAGGAGGTTCAATATTCCCAGACCCTGAACGACTACGACCTCTACAGGAACTTCCAATGCCTCAAGACAAAAAGTCACTCCGAAGAACTCTTGGTCTCTTTGCTTATTACTCACAATGGATCTACAACTATTCAAGTAAAGTCCGCCCATTGAGTGCTACCGCATTTCCTGTGACAAAGGAAGCAGAAGCCACTTTCCATACTCTCAAAGAGGACATTGAAAACTCAGTAGTTCAAGCCATTGATGAGTCCCTACCATTCGAAGTGGAAACGGATGCATCTGACATGCCTTTGCTGCAGTCTTATCTCAGGCAGGACGACCAGTAGCCTTCTTTTCGAGAACTTTTCAAGGATCAGAGAAATGTTATGCTGCTGTAGAAAAGGAAGCCAGGCCATCATAGAAGCAGTTCGCCACTGGAGGCATTATTTAACTGGTACACATTTCACCATAAGGACTGACCAACGGTCCGTGATGTATATGTTCGACAAGAAGCACAAAAGTAGGATAAAGAATGGCAAGTATTACGCTGGAGGATGGAACTATCGTGTTATGACTTTGATATTCTGTACCGACCGGGTCAAGAGAACATCTCACCTGATGCATTCTCTAGGTCCCACTGTGGAGCAGCATGTCATGATTTGCAATCACTCTCAGCTCTCCACAAGGCTTTGTGTCACCAGGAGTTTACACGCTGTACCATTTTGTCAAATCAAAGAACATGCCCTACTCAGTGGAAGATGTGCGACAAGTGATCAGAGCATGCAGAGTATGTGCAGAGTGCAAGCCAAACTTTCATCAGCCAGAGAAGACTCATCTCATAAAATCCACCCAGCCTTTCGAGAGATTGAAAATAGATTTCAAAGGACCTCTACCAAGCACAAATCAGAATAGGTATTTCCTTAACATAGTAGATGAATATTCAAGGTTTCCCTTTGTGTTCCCCTGTGCAAATATGACTGTTTCAACTGTTATTAGTTGTCTTTCACAGTTGTTCTCTATTTTTGGTATGCCAGCTTATATCCATTCAGACAGGGGATCCTCGTTCATGAGTAACGAACTTCAGGAGTTTTTGGCTAGCAAAGGTATTGCCTACAGCAGAACAACAAGCTACAACCCTCAAGGCAATGGTCAAGTGGAGCGGTTCAATGGTACTATATGAAAGGCAGTTACAATGACATTGAAGTCGCGCAACCTACCTGTTCAACACTGGCAAACTGTCCTACCTGATGCTCTTCACTCTATTAGATCATTGCTGTCCCACAGCTACTAATGCAACCCCTCATGAAAGACTCCTCAACTATTCACGTCGTTCCTCTACGGGAGCCTCCGTGCCCACTTGGTTATGTCATCCTGGACCCGTTCTCCTGAAGAGTCACCATAGGATGAACAAGACGGATCCTCTAGTCACGCAGTGGTTCCCAAACTGGGGGTAAATTACCCCCTGGGGGTAATTTAACCATTTTTGGGGGGTAATGGAGGGGTGACAGAAAAAAAGTTATGAATTCTGAAAATCAAGAAAACAATGCGGTACCCGGTATGAGGATTATTGTTAACTTTGTCTTAGTATATAAAGTTGTAAAGTAAACCTATTATAAGTAAGTAATAAAGTTAAACCAAATAACAATAAACATCAAAAACTAATATACAGTATTAGAAAAGAAGAAATATATAGCTAAGTGTGTGGAAACCCAAAAGTATTTTGACAAGTATGCTTCAGGACAAAAGTCACTCAGTAGCCCAGATGGACCTGTCCAGTACACGTCACTCACTTCCTGAGGCTGCCTCAGTTAGACATAAGCTGGTATGTATGTGTACTGCCCTGTGCAGTATATAGTTAGCATTTACCCACTGTTACTGTGAATTTGTAGCTATTATTAATTTTTTTATATAATGTATGTGTGGTTCTTACGTTTTCAATGGTTTTGCTAGGATTAGCAGAGTATGAAAGGCTGTATCGTTCACGTTTAGCCATATATATCAATAATAACAACATTTTGTGAAAGGGGTAACATGCTTTATGTGGCATGTTAAATTGGGTAACAAGCTGAAAAAGTTTTGGAACCACTGCGTCTAGTGGAAGAGGTAGGAGCTCCTGCAAGCTAATCCACATTATGCCCACATTCGCTACCAAAATGGTGAAGAGACTACAGTATCTACAAGACATTTAGCCCCAGTTGAAAAATATCAGTTACAATGAGGAAAAGTGCACTTTTTCAACTAAAAGGCTTAGCATCCTTGGTTATGTAGTGGAAGGAGGTTCAATATTCCCAGACCCTGAACGACTACGACCTCTATGGGAACTTCCAATGCCTCAAGACAAAAAGTCACTCCGAAGAACTCTTGGTGTTTCTATCACAACAATTTATTGAACATAGAATCCTGGGCTACTTGGTGGTGATCCTGAGCTAGACTACATCACAACATGGAGCGTTTACTGAAACCTGAGAGGCTAGACTGTGACCCCAGCTTATCAACGGCTGCTCAGGAATGGAAGCACTGGTTTAAGACTTTCGAAAACTTCTTGGGAGCCCTTCCTAAAGAAGATCTAGATAAACTAAGTCTGCTCATCAATTTTGTGTCACCTAAGATATACGAGGCTATTTCTGAGTGTAATACCTACGAAGATGCTATCAAAACCCCCAAGTCTCAGTATATTAAACCTACAAATGAAATCTTTGCACGCTATCGCCTTGCAACTCGCCGCCAGAAGATTGATGAGTCCTTAGAGGAATACCTTCAAGCACTGAAAATTTTAGGTAAGGACTGTCACTTCCAAGCAGTGACAGCTGCTCAGTATTGTGAAGAGTCCATCAGGGATGCTTTTATCAGTGGCCTGCAATCACCAATAATAAGGCAGCGTTTATTGGAGAATAAAACTCTCGACTTAGCCGCTGCCTTTGACCAGGCAAGAGCTCTAGATTCAGCCCAGAAGAATTCTGAAGTATACAGTACCACTCAGCCTTCTCGAGTGGTAAGTGCTGCAATTCCTGACCAAGACTCTTGCAATGAAGTTACTGTGGAAACCTGTCTCAGTGACAGCAGCAGCAGGTACGGTGTGTTTCTTTTGTGGTTTTTCAAGACATCCACGTCCAAAGTGTCCTGCTCGTGAAGCAATGTGCCATAAATGCCACAAGAAAGGTCACTTTGCTAAAGTATGTCGTGCTAATGCATCAACAAGAGCTAGTGCCTCCACACATTCAGTGATCATGCGACTCTAGCAACAGTGACTTCTGTGGCTACTCCAAATTCACTGTCAAAGGCAGTTGTGAAAGTATTCATCAAAGGAACAGAACTGTGACTAGTGATATACCTAGTGAAACACAAATATGTTGATTTGAAGTAGCTGTAGGAGGCTACACCTTCACTCCACCTCGCCTCTCTCCCCTCCTTCCTCGATTTGGAACTCAGCCATTCGCCTCTACTTATGGTCTAGAGGCGGTTTTTGCCAGACCACATAAATGCTCGAGTGCCCGTGTCAGTCCTCTGTGCCGCACTCCACTCATCTTACGAATATGTCTCCTGTGTGCCTACCTGCCTGCTACAAACAAATATCCAAGTGGTTGACACAGGCTTAGCAAGCACATTCAAGCAGGCTTGAAAGCAGCATTCCAAGCTAGCCAGAACAAGCTAAGGTAGCCTGCAGTTACAGCTGTCTTGTCCCCCGAGCATGTCTACGTATACATTCTACAGTGCTGCTGGCATACCAGTGTTTCCTGTAGTGGCTTAGTTAAGAACAATTTAACGAGCATTGCAGTACTGACTTTTTAAGTGGGACATGCCAGAGGTTCACTTATAAACATAATAAGTTTGTGCTAGAAGTGTTAAGTGCTGCAGTTTTGTTGTAACTATTTGCACGAGTGGATTTCACTGACTTAGGACATTGTGCTACCATCAGTACCTACGTAGGCTTAAAATGAGTGAGGAATGTCTGGCCTGCTGGGTGATCTTGAAAATGGCACTATAAGACTCACATGCCACTTACACCCATACTGCGTGTGTCCAGTGAGGTGAATGTCCCTTCCTCGACTTTCCTATTCACCGGTATCCCTTAGCTCGTCGCCATTATCTACATATGGGATAAGGGCGAGTTTAACCGATCCAGGCTAAACAGCACTCTAAGCCAGCCAGTGAAGGTCAAGTTACACTGCAGTTACATCTCTTCTGAATCCCAGAATGCCTTTGTGAACGTTCTACAGTGCTCCGGCCGTGCCTTCGGTTTTGTTAGAACTCTTGTGTGTGAGTTGTGACATACCTAGTGAAACACTGGAATTAGTTTTCCGTTTTGAAAGGCTAGTACCTGGTAACTCCTTTGGAGACGGCTTTTTAATTGTAACAAGCCAGAGGTTCATCTATAAATATATTAAGTTTGTGCTGATTTATTTGTCCACAGAGTGAAAATTTGTCTGTCATTCCTAGACACGTGTGCTAGCTGTGTTAAGTGCTGTGGGTTTGGAGTAATTAACGAGTAGTGCAATATTGGTAACTCTCGAAACGACTGTGGCCCCGTGAATGACCTTGAAAATTGCACTGCGACCCGCAGGCCACTACACCCATATTGCCTGTGTCTAGCGAGGTGAATATCCCTTCCTTGTCCTTTCTGTGGCCCGGTGCCCTGGTGGCTAAAGCTCCTGCTTCACACACGGAGGGCCCGGGTTCGATTCCCGGCGGGTGGAAAACATTTCGACACGTTTCCTTACACCTGTTGTCCTGTTCACCTAGCAGCAAATAGGTACCTGGGTGTTAGTCGACTGGTGTGGGTCGCATCCTGGGGGACAAGATTGAGGACCCCAATGGAAATAAGTTAGACAGTCCTTGATGACGCACTGACTTTCTTGGGTTATCCTGGGTGGCTAACCCTCCGGGGTTAAAAATCCGAACGAAATCTTATCTTATCTTATCTTATTCGCCGGTATTCTTTAGCCCATCGCCAGTGTGAAACTCCTGTCAGCTATGAGTATAGCTGATAGTGTTGACGTAGATGATGGTGAAGGCAGATTTGAAACATATTTTAGTAAACAGGCTCGGAAAAAAGAACGAGGCTTCCAGAGAAAGCTTGCTGAAAGCAATACAGTGGGCGCACACCCTCCCAAAGTTGTCAGGTTAGATTTCCCTAACAACACTGATCAAGAGACCAAGCATAACTGGTTTTTCGAAGCTAGTACAGACAATCTAGAGAAAACGATCAAGTTTGTCCATGATGAGGATAACTACGTCTTTGTGCCTAATGAATCAGCATTTATAGACAAACTTCTCACTCGCGAATATGCCAACATCAAACTCCGAGCAGCCCCACCAAGGGCACATAAAGTGCTTATTGTCATCTACAACGTCAATAAGCACTTGAATCCTCAATATCTGGCGTCAGAGCAAGTTGAAAGCCCTCGTCGACTTTCCAACGGTCTGATATTAGCTGAGTGGACTGGCCAGGGGACTCTGCCACGCTATATTCACTCCCGCACAGCCCTCAACAGATGCTATTACATTGCATTGTACAGACCTCCTCAACGTTGATGTTATAAGTGTCAACGCTGGGGCCACATTGCCAGGAAATGCCCATCTAAGTCACACTGGTGTGCAGTGTGTGCCAATGCTCATCCTTCTGAACGGTGTTATGATATGATCAAACAGCAACAGACTGTGGCTAAACAATGTATCAATTGTAAGACCTCAGGAGTCACAGCAGCTCATGCTGACTGCAGTGTGAGGGCTGATCGCATCGCAGCCAACCGCACTTCACCCTGTCCCCCTCATAATGACCCCCCTGGACTACCAGGTACCTCGGTCTGAATACTGGCTCATGCCTGCCCTCAGACAATGGGGTTGAGCACCTCACCTGGGGAGCACGTCAACAGACGCCATCACGTCGGCTGTCAATACCAGCCTAGCTGAGTCAGCCGACAGTCAGCCAAGAAGCTCAGCTGACCGGGACTTCACGTCTCCAGATGTTCCAAGTCTTGCTCCTGTGGTATACAACCTGATGTCATGCATAAAAGTACTGGAAACACAACAATTTCTCCTGAAACAACAACTTGAACAACACAAGGAAAGATGTGTAGAGTGTACCAATAACAAGATTGTCACAATTTGTGAAAGCAAGTATAAGGTTGCTGAACAAGGTGGTGGTGGTGTTCTTAATTACAGTAATGACGAATATAATACTTGTGTTGATAACTATAGTGAGCATCATAATGAAGGCTATGGTGTCAATGATGTTAGTAATAGTGATGACTGTAATATAAGTGGTGGTGAAGAGTGTGATGAGAGCGGTGGTGTCTATTGTGTAAAATTTTTTGATTTTCCGAAACTATAGTGCCTAATAGGTGTTTAATGTGCCGATATGAGTCAAAAATTTATTTGAAAATAGAGTAGAACCAAGAGTTTCCTTGGCGCATGCGCGGATGTGCGGGGGAGGGTAGGCGCGGATTGTTTTGAATGTGGGGAAGAAGCTGGGAAAGCATGGAACCACGAAATTGACATTCACGGTGGCCTAAGGATTAATATAGGCCTCATTTCATAATAAGAAGTGTCGTAACTGTTCCTGGTGGAGAGTGAGGGAACGTGATTTACGGGACCACGGTAATAGAGTGGTAAAAAGTGTGATAAGAGTAGGACCGGGTGACTGACGCGTCACAATGGACTGTGTCCTGGGGAAAATTACCCTTGGTTTAATCATCACTCATCGGTCTCAGATCTTAATGGAGTGGTCTCTAATGTGTATAATAATTGTGAGACGTTAAATCGTCTTGTGAATGTTAATGTAATTAATGATAATAACGCTAAGTTAAGAGAATGTGTGAAGTGAAATAAGTCGTTTTGCTCCGAGTGAACACGTTAGACCTCGTTGTTAGCGAGACGAGGAAAGTGAAGCTCCTTGAGTCACGACGTCTAAAGCAGGACAAACCAGCGGATACCTCGTCCTGCTGGAATGAGAACCGTGTCGGTGTAGCAGGACATCGAAAATGAGATGGTGAATCAAGAAATGAGGAATATCAATCACCCACAGTTAAGTAACCCTTCTAGTTATAGCAACCTTAGTCTGGCCAGTTGTGGTATGTTGTAATTAGATAGGTTATGAGTGATCCAGCTACATCAAGTGACCACCAGAGAACATCTGGTAAGTGGTGAGATTATGTACCAATGTTTTCCTTGGTGGATGTATCCAGGTGTATCCTACCCCCCCCCTTCATTCAGCTAAACTAATATAATCTATACAGTCCACAATTAATTAGTAGCACCGTACTTGTGGGTGCTATCCAATCCATACTGGTCTCGGATAGATATGGATAAGATTGTGAGGTCGAGGGGACCACTTGGCGTGACCAGGGGTGGTTAAGTTTTCTCACATGTCTACACGGGGTGACTACGGTAAACATACAGTTAAGCACCCTAGGAAATTTTCCATATCTATAATGTTATTAATAGTGATGAGCGTAATATAAGTGGTGGTGAAGAGTGTGATGAGAGCGGTGGTGTCTATAATGTTAGTAATAGTGATGAGCGTAATATAAGTGGTGGTGAAGAGTGTGATGAGGTTAGTCACATAGACATTAATGTTGAATACAATACTGTTGATAAATGTAATGAACACAATGTTGGTAGTGGCGCTGGTGATGAGAGTTGTAGTGTTGCGTGTAATGTTAGTGGAGGAGGGAATGTGAATGGTGGTGTCACCTATCATACATTCACACATAAACAGCGTCATGCTCTGGGTTTACAAAGACTCCCACAAGGCCTTACAACTGGAAGTGCACTTTTAAAACTCATGGACAAGGGTAGCGCTATTGACATTGATAAGGTCTGCTATTTATATGAACATTTTTTTCATTATGCTGAGAAACTCAAGATGATCCCAGGACTACTATAATGGATCAAAACTCGCATAAACTTTCTATATTAAGCTGGAATATTGCATCACTTAGAAAAAGACTTCCTGACCTTCATCATAAAGTAACCACCGAACCCATTGATGTTGTGTGTCTACAAGAGTGCAGAGTCCCTGAAAAATCCCAACCCCTTAAATTACCATCATTTGTTGCATATAACCTCAAATCTACTAACTCTTGTGTTCTATATATTAAAAAACTGCTTCCCCATCAACTTCTTGCACACAAGAAAACAGAGGGGCTACAATATCACGGTGTTAGGATTTATATTGTGAACTCTGCTCTCAACATATTTAACTTGTATGCTCCTGCTGATAAATTTAATTACTTGGAGCTCCCAACTTGTGCTCATTCTGAGCCTACTCTTATTATTGGCGATTACAATGCGAGACACAAAAGCATTGGAAACTCACAGTTTGGTAATCATAATGGTAATCAATTGTTGTCACTCTTAAACAGTCATGATAATGTCCAAATTGTAGGTGATCTTGAACCCACACATATCTATGGAGGCGTCCTTGATCTGTGCCTGGGCTTCAACATTACTTCTGCCACCTGTGAGTCTTCCATTGTAACAGATATAGCGTCTGATCATTTCCCTAGGCTACCCTCACTAGATATTTGTAATACTATCCTTCCTGGTGGGATATTCAAACGGAAACGTTTTAATGTTCCCACTGATCAGCATGATGACTTTGTTGCACATGTGACTGACTGGTATAATTCCTATGAGTGTTCCTCTGTAGAGACCTTTAACAATGATCTTGTGAGCAGTATTCAGAACTACTTAGAGCCGCCACTGAAACCTCTTGGTACTCTAAAGCCAACAAACTTCCATAATAATCATACCTCCTTCAAAAACCATACTTATTACAATGATTCTAAACTTCGTACACTGAAACGTACTGCTCGCAGACTAGGCCTAGCCTATAGAAAACATCGTACCCCTGGAATTCTGAGGCTCTTCCAAACTGCCCTTGCTGCTGCCAGAGAGCGTATGACAGAGCTGCGGCAAACAGACTGGGAAAAATTTGTCAACGGTCTTAATGCTCACACCCCACTTAGCCGGGCTTGGAGGGACATAAATAGAATTAAGGGTAACAGAACTGGGCAGATCGCACACCCTCATCCCTTACATAGGGCGAATGAGTTAGTCAGTGCTTGGGCTGCTACATCTATCTATGACAATCTTCCCAGTACCACACAGGCAAAATTAAATGACAAATATAATGCAAGGGAGAGACTTGTTTGCTTTATGCTCAGCAAGGCAGATGATTGCAACATTCCTTTCACTAATTACTTGATGCAGCACTAACTAAGGGCAACTCCACGTCGCCTGGTGAGGATGGTATTACTTACAACATACTCAGATTGCTGTGTCGAGTACCAGGTAATCCATTACTTGAATTATATAACATGAGCTATGTAACTGGGGAGCTCCCTCAATCTTGGACCAACAGCCTCATCATTCCAATTCCTAAGCCCAATCAACAAAATGCATTTCGCCCAATATCTCTTACTAGCTGCTTGTGTAAAACATTTGAGAGAATTATTCTTAATCGTCTCATGTACAGAATCAAACAATTTTTGTCTCCCCGGTTACATGGTTTCATGCATGGAAGGAGCATGCATCATTGCATAGCCACCTTTCTCACCCTGCACACTGACAGCTCATACACTACCTTCCTTGACCTTAAATCCGCTTTTGATGTAGCCAACCGACATGTAATCATTAGTGAACTTGCCAGAATGGATGTTGGAGGATGGCTTCTCCGCTGGATTAAAGGCTACCTGTCCAACAGAAAATTGTCTGTGTTGTTCCAGGGACATAGAAGTGTAACTAAAGACTTTGAATTAGGAACCCCACAGGGAGGTGTGCTCAGTCCCACACTGTTCAATATTCTAATTAATGCATTACTTAATGCTATGCCTAGTCAGCCCCATCATTATGTGATTAGTTTTGCTGATGATATAATGATTCACACCACCGGATTCTCCAACACCCAAAACATTCTTAATCATGTACTAGCCTCGTGTCAGGACCTGGGGTTAATAATCTCTACTGATAAAACAAAGATACTCAATAGGCGTCCCCCTCGACAGAGAGGCACAGTTCGTCAGATCCAATTGCATGATGGGTCTCTTCTAGAGTATGTAAGCAGATACAGGTATCTAGGTTTTGAGGTTCCACTACTTGGACCTGTTGTAACAAGACTTTGTCGCCAATACTAAGAACGACTAAGAGAACTTAAAGTTGTGGCAGGGCTTCACCCCAGGTGACAGTGTCAGCGTGCCTCGTTGTGCTCCGGGTTTTCTGGTGTTTTCACGGTCGCTCTTACGTGCTAGAACTTTAATTTGTGTCATCAATCCTATACGATACATCCCTATAGCGCCTGGAACCATTATATACTGAGTCAAAAAAGGAGAATTAGTGTGCACTAACTAGCAGAGTTTACTGCCAGAGGGGAATCATAGGCCTGTGTCCCGTGTGAAAAAATAATAATAATTGAACTTTGTGTCAGAGGAAAGAAAGTCTCCCTGAAAACATTGAGTATACATAGTGTATAGTGTATACTACAGTGGCTCCCTAGTATATTGATGATAAAGGCTAAAGTGTCATTTGAAAACAGGTGAATTTGTAAATGAAGTGATAAGCCTATAGAGGCAGGTGCCAGAAGTCGCCAGAAACTTACCACAGGTCAGCTGTTTTTAATAATCTTCCTGGCTTGCTAGTGTACTCGCATATAATCTAGTGATACCAGTGAATAGTAGAATACAGAGTTGTAGTAGCAACTAACCAGTATTATAATGGTACTTAGTGGAGTGGAGTGACTTTCATTAGTTTCTTTTTTCTTGAAATACCAGACGTAAGATAAGATAAGATTTCGTTCGGATTTTTAACCCCGGAGTAACCCAAGAAAGTCAGTGCGTCATTGAGGACTGTCTAACTTATTTCCATTGGGGTCCTTAATCTTGTCCCCCAGGATGCGACCCACACCAGTCGACTAACACCCAGGTACCTATTTGCTGCTAGGTGAACAGGACAACAGGTGTAAGGAAACGTGTCGAAATGTTTCCACCCGCCGGGAATCGAACCCGGGCCCTCCGTGTGTGAAGCGGGAGCTTTAGCCACCAGGCCACTGTGAATTTCATATAACCTGTAGTTACCAGCGGTCGCAATATACACAACGAGAAGCAATTATTACTACAGAAAAAGCGTCCTTCCTCCAAAATTTCCACCAGTCAACTATAGTGATAATATAGCATTTATTGTGGTGGAGACGGAAAAAAAAAATAGAAAAGCTAGATACAGCGATTGATAAACAAGGGTTGAGGTCGACCGTTCGTCACTGTAGGAGTTGCCAGCAGTCACCGGCTCTTCAACACGCAAATTATACTTTTGTATCAATCAAATCACATATTACTCGGGTAGATAATTTCCAGTAGATCCTTCATGTGTTAGCTCAAATCACCGACCAGTACGGTTTAAATAAGTGACCCACTGATCAGATCAGATAGACTGGTCCGAACCCTTGACTGGTCCGAACCCTTGACTGGTCCGAACCCTTGACTGGTCCGAACCCTGGACTGGTTTCAAACGGTTTCGCTGTGCACTACCTAGCAGGTTATTAATAGAATATTCAAGAGGTTGCTAGTAGAATTGCAGTAAATCAACCATTCAAATCATTATGAAGCTGTGTGTAGTCTGTGGTCAGTCAAACAACCGGGCTTCCACATGCATAAATTGTCATTTTTGTGGAAATTGGTGTCACGCCCCTTGTGCAGATATCCAAGAACTAGCTACAAGCAGTTTTAAAACGGAAAATTTTTTGGTTCCAAAAGGAAAAATCGGGATAAAACAAAGGGGTTTTAAAAGGTAAAAAAACCTTTTTCATAGCCCGGAAGCCAAAGAGGGAAAAAAAATTTGGGGGCAAGGAAATTGAACCCATTATTCCCAAATTTGGGGGGGAAATCCCGGGAAAGTCAAAAGGGGGTTTAATTTTAACAAATGGTAAGGATTTCCAACAAAGGGGGCCCCAATTTTGTCCGGGAGAAGAAGGTAAGCGGAACTGCCAAAAGAATTTAAGCAGACCGGAAACGGAAAAACCAAAGGTACAAAAATGCCCTATGGGCAGGGAATGGAAAAACAAGGTAGTCAAAATAAATAAAAAAATACCCCAAATAAAAACCAAGGAAAAGCAAACCTCCCTCCTGTGGGGTTTACCCAACGGGGGGGATTTTCCATTTTTACGGGGAGGATAAAATCGGGGAAACATCAAA
Organism: Cherax quadricarinatus; assembly: GCF_026875155.1. Lineage (NCBI taxonomy): Eukaryota > Metazoa > Arthropoda > Malacostraca > Decapoda > Parastacidae > Cherax > Cherax quadricarinatus. The sequence continues at coordinate 35,672 of NW_026506935.1, read as the reverse complement.
AGGGAAAAAGTACAAAACCAAAAAAAGAAACCCCGGTGCACAATTTTCCTCGGGATTTGGGGCAGGAAGGAAAAAAAAAATTTGCCATAAAAAATCCTGAATGACAACAAAAATCAAAATTTCCTTTAAAGTTTTTTTATCGGCCTTTTAAAAGGAAAGCGTGATAAAAAAATTTGAACTACCTCAAAAAAAAAAAATAAAAAAACCCCACCGGGAAAAACCTCCCAGCCAACCAAAATTTTTTTATCCAGGAAGGCGGGCGGAATCAGAAATGTAAACCTAGGGATTCCTAGTGGAAAACCAGGGGTTGAAGGAGTGGTTTTAGGAAGCAAACCTTCACCCAAAACTGCTTCTCCCCCCTTCCTGAAAAAATTTGGACCAGGAATTCCCCTCTAATCTTATGGTCGGCTTTTTTAAAAAACCCAAAAACTTTTTAAATGCTTAAGTCCCCTTCATCCCCTGCCCCCCCCCCCTTTCGTTTTAACCCCGGCTTCCCCTCAAAAATTTACTTTTAACTTTTTTTTGAACCACATAAAGCTTGACCCCGGCATTTGGCCCCATTTTTACGAAAACCCGTTCCTCCCTGCTGCTGCAATACCTGTTTTGCAGGGCTTTAGAAAAAAATTTTAAGGGCTTGAAACAATTTAAGGGGGCCCAAAGAACTATACTTTAAGTTGGGGGCTATTTTGTTTTTCCTCGGGGTTTGTTGAACAATTTAACGAGATTAAACTAATTTTTTAATGGGCACCCGGGGCCCCAAAAACGGGGGGGGGGGCCCCTGGGGTTTTTTGGGGGGGGGGCTCCATCAGTACCTACGTAGGTTTAAAAAATATGAGGAAGTCGGCCTGCGGGTGACCTTGAAAATGCACTATAAGCCCGCATCCACTTCACCCATACTGCGTGTGCTAGTGGGGTGAATGTCCCTTCCCGATTTTCCTATTCACCGGTACCCCCCTTAACTCTCGCCATTATCTACATAGGGGATAAGGCGAGAGCTACCGGCTAAACACGCCCCAAGCCGCCTGAAGGCCAAGTTACGAAGCCTTGTGAACGTTCTACAGTTTTTCCGGGCCCGCCCTTTGGGTGTTGTGAGAACTAGTTTTTAAAGTAGTGAAAATTTGTCTGCATTCCAAGACACTGTGCTAGATGGTTAAGTGCTGCGGGTTTGGAGAAATTAACAAGTATACATTGTTGGTAACTCCGAGACGATGTGGCCCAGTGAATGCCCTTGAAAATCGCACTCGACCCGCAGCCACTACACCCATATTGCCTGTGTCTAGCGGGGTGAATACCCTTCCCTTTCCCCCTTCTCCTTATGGAAAAAGGGCGGTTTCACTGACCCAAAAGTAACAGACTAACTCTTCCATCCAAGCACTGAACAAAGGACCTAGGATGTGAACGAAGTAAATGATGGTGAACGAATTCGTACTTTTTTAAAATAAGGGGGAGTTTTGAAAAAAAAAGGGATTAAAAGGGAACTTGCTGCAAGAAACAACAAGACAACAACAACCATTGCAGAAGGGTTAGGCTTGATTTCCCTGCTAACACTGAGTTTGGGTCAATTTAATGGTTTTTACAAGCTCATTAGACAACCCAAAAAAAAACCCTTCGGATTCGTTTTCGTCATGACGGGGATAATTACGTTTTTTTTACAAACGACCCAACATTCATAAAAAAATTTTTCCCCAAAAATACTAACCCAACTCCAAGCGCCCCCCCAAGATCCCCTAAAGTATTATTGTTACCCAAAAAATGTCAATAAGTACTGATCCAAAATTTCCTGTTGCAACAAGTTGCAACCCTCGTCACTTCCAATGTCTGTATGGCGAGTGGTTTGGGTAAAGGGGACTCCCCATCTATATCACTCTCGGCAGCGTTTAAACAGGGTTACAAAATGCTTTGTAAAAACCACCCACCGGAGCCAATTTCAGCGGGGGGTCACTTTGCTTTTAAATGCTTTAGTAATCACACGGTGTGCAGTTTTCCCAAAGGGCCCCCCATCCTTCTCCCCAGTGCTATGTTTTGATCAAGAAACACCAGACCGTTGCATTAAATGTATAAATTTTGAAAGACTCCAGGAGTCCAGCTGCTCATGCTGACTGCAGAGCGATAGCTGCCCACATCGCCAGCCGCAGAGCTCCCGCCTCACCCATCACCCCCATGATGAGCAATAGCCTACCAGGTACTTTAGTCCCGATACTGACCCAGCCTGAACTCAGACAATGGTTGGCAGTCACTCTGGGATACATCAACAAGCAGATCACGTCTGCTATCAACCAGTAATCGCTGGTGTTACACCATCGTCTGGCGAGGCACGCAGTCAGCCCCCTGATCAGCTGATCGGGACTTCAACTTCCGATGACGCTAGTCCTTTCTGGGGGGGGGCACAACATGGCTGCGCATAACAGTACAGAAGAAGCAACAATGGGGTTTAAAAAACAACTTTACACCACGAGGAAAAACTTCGGTTCAAATGAGTACATCAACCCACAGTAGTCACATTTAAAAAAGAGTGGGTGAAGATAACAAGCCCATGATTCAGGGTGTTAATAAAATTTCAAAAAAGAGAATGATTGGTTTTTACAATCAAGTGAAAATGATAAGGGCAGTGAAGGCCATCAGATATCCCTGATGAGTGAATGATTATAATACTGAGTGTGGAGAGCCCCCGTTTTGATAAGGTTTTTAAACACTGGTCATAATGATGAGGGAAGGAAACTGTGATGATAGTGAAGAGTTAAAAAACGGGGGAGTTAGTGCGAGGGGTAGTGTCACCCTTTCCCAAAATTCACAGACAAAGAGCGCAGGACCTCTGTTTACCTGGAGTTTACCTGGAAGAGTTTCGGGGGGCAAAAGCCCCGGCGGCCCGGGCGTGCCCCGGCCCCCTGGTGGACAGCGCCTTTCAACCAGGGTGTTGCTGCTGCTGCACGCAAACCAAAAGACGAGCCACAGCCCGGGTGATCGGGAAATGATTTAGGTGCTTGTCCGTGCCAGCTTGAAACTGCCAGGGTCTGTTGGGAATCCCCCTTAGTGTGCGGGGGGCAGTTGAACAGTCCGGGGCCCCCGACACTTATTGAGTCCTTTAAAGTGCTAGTGACACCCCCCCCCCTTTTTATTGGGGGGGTGTGCACGTCCCAAATCTTTTTCTTTCGTAGTGATGATTTTCGGGGCAAGTTTGGTACTAGTCCCCCTAGGGTTTTTCCAGGTGTATATAAAACATTATCTCCCCTCCTGCGTTCCAGGGAAAACAAGGGTTTAAAAACCCAAGCGCTCCCAGAATTTTAGGTGTTTATTCCGTTTTTCGCGCCGTGAAAGTTCTCTGTACATTTTCTAGGGCGGGGAAATTTTACCTGCCTTGAAAATGCGTTAGAGTGCAGCAATTTCCAGCCTAGAAGAACAAGTGACCAAGAGTGTCATCATGGGCTTGGCCTCCCTTTTTAAGGCTCATTTCCCCCGAGGTCCACTAATGGAAGTGCACTTAGGGGACCATGGAAAGGGGTAATACTGATGATATTGATATTGAAATTTGTTGTTTTTATTTTTTTTGTAAGTTTTTTTTTATTTGCTAAAATTGAATACTATCCCTGGGCTTTTATAATGGAACCCAAAATCGTATAAACTATCCATTTTTAATTGGAATTTGCGTCCTTTAAGAAAAAGATTTTTCTGACCTGCATCATAAAGTAACCACTGAATCCATTATATTGTGTGTCCCACAAGAGTGCAGAGTCCCCGAAAAATCCCCAAACCCCCCAAATTGCCCTCGTTTGTTGCAAAAACCTCAAATCTACTAATTCTTTTTCTAATATTAAAAAATCACTTTCCCCATCAAATTTTTGCACATAAGAAAACAGAGGGGGTACAGATCACGGTGTTAGGATTTTTTTTTTGTGAATCGCTCTCAACATATTTAAATTTTTACGCTCCTGCTGAAGTTTAATTTCTTGGGGCTCCCAATTTTGCTCAGTCTGAACAACTCCATTATTGGGGATTATAAGCGACCAAAAGCATGGAACTCTCAGTTTGGTAACGTAAGGCAATCAACTGTTTTTTACTCTTAAACATCATGATAATGTCAAAATTTTAGGTGACCTTGAACCCACACATTCAGGAGGGATCCTTGATCTGTCCTGGGCTTCAACATTACTTCGCCCGCTTGGTTTCCATTGTAACGATATAGGTCTATCATTTCCCCAAGGGTAACCCCTCTAGATAATTTGGGAATACATTCCCCTGGTGGATATTCAAACGGAAAAGTCTTTTTTTCCCCTGATCAACAATGACTTTGTTGCAAATGTGACGACGGGAAAATTCCAGGTGTACCTCTGTCGAACTTTTTTCAATGACCTTGTGAGCATATTTTAGAACTTCTTAAACCCCCCTGAAACCCCCTACTACTCTAAAACCAAATGACTTCCATAATAATCATAAGTCTTAAAAACAACCTATTACAAGTTCTAAACTTCGAACATTTTAAACATACTGCTCGCGACAGGCCCAGCCTATGAAACCATCGTACCCCCGAAATGCTGACCCTTTCAAACTGCCCTTTCTGCTGCCAGAGAGCGATGACAAGCTGCGGCAAACAGACTGGGAACAATTTGTCAATGGCCCCAATGCTCACACCCCACTTAGCCGGCTGGAGGGACAAAATAGAATTAAGGTAACAGAATGGGCAACGGCACCCTCATCCCCCTTTCTAGGCGAATGAGTTTTGTCAGTGCTTGGGCTGCTACATCTGCATGACAGCTTCCCATACCACACAGGCAAATTAATGGACAAAATATGCAAGGGGGGACTTGTTTTCTTTTATGCTCAGCAAGGCGATGACTGCAACATTCCTTTCACTAATTATGAACTTTATCAGCACTAACTAAGGGGAACTCCACGTCGCCTGTGAGGATGGTATTTCTTAAACACCAATTGCGTTCGAGTACCAGGGAATCCTTTTCTTTTAAATTTTAAAAAAATGAGTTTTTGTAACTGGGGGGCTCCCAAATCATGGACCAATACCTCATTATTCCCTTCCAAAGCCCAATCAACAAAACTCATTCGCCCAATATCCCCTTTCTAGCTGCTTGTGTAAAACATTTGAAAAGGGTGATTCTTAATCGCTTAACAAATTAAGGAATTTTTGTCACCCCGGTTTCATGGCTTTATCATGGAAGGATGTGCATCGCTTACCACCTTCTCACTCGCACACTGAAGCTCATACACTACGTTCCTTGACCTTAAATCGTTTTTAGTACCCACAGACAGTAATCATTAGTAACTTTCCCGAATGGATTTGGAGAGGCTTCTCCGCTGGATTAAAGGTTACCTGTCCAACAGAAAGTCGTCTGTGTTGTTCCAGGGACATAGAAGTGTAACTAAAGATTTTGAATTAGGAACCCCACAGGGAGGTGTGCTTAGTCCCACCCTTTTCAACATTTTGATTAATGCCTTACTTAATGCCATGCCTAGCCAGCCCCATCATTATATGATTAGTTTTGCTGATGACATATGTATAGTGCCAAAACAAAAGCATTCACATTGCTAAACTCACAAACTAGTATTTAGTCACTTAGCCATAATACCAACTTACCTCATAATTTGTAATATTTTAAACTTAAGATTTAATTTAAGTCTGCCCGAAATGCCTAGCCATGCTAGGTGTTCTAGTGGTACACTCTGTTTATTTATTTATTTTATTTATTTAGTAATTTAGCATACAAACAGAGGCACAAAAAAATACAGGTAAGAGCAGCATGCCAAAGCCACTTATATGCATAGCATTACGGGCTGGCTTAAAATTAACTTAAGATTAACTAAGCAATGATGAAATCAGTGATAAAACATTATTGTAAACAGATAACTATAAAGCACAAATGAGTATTACAAAGACAGGTCATATGGTTGCTTGCATTGCTGTACATTCAGTAGATTGTAATTATTATTTTACTACATGTAAACAATACAATAACCAAATTGTCCACTCATTGAGGAATACAGAGACAGACAGTATAATAACCTATGTGACATGTCAAGATATCTTATTAATGAAAATAAGATACCAGATATACTAAGCAAATTTCCTAAATTTGCTTGTAACAGATAAGTGAACTATAAATATGCAGATATAAATCCATATGTATTCCTGTTAACCCTTTGGGGCCTAGTTCCTAGGCCTTTTGTGTATCCATATGCTCTCGCGCTACCGTCCACAGGATGGATATGGGGTGCACAATAAACTAGCCACTTCGGTGGCAAAATCTAAATCAAAATCTAAAAAATCAATAACCAAATTCTGTAAACTCAGCATTGTAATCCTTATAGAGAATAAACTTTGAATTAAATAGAAAAGCCCCCGTATTTTTGGGGGTTTGGTACCAAATTTTAAATACGGGTTTTTCGGAAAAAAAGGGGGAAAAAAAATTTGGGAGGGGTCAATGGCCACCTACATGGCCCCGGGGGGCCCTGGTGGCTAAAAGTTTCCCCGCTAAAACAATGGAAGGCCCGGGTTCGTTTTCCCGGCGGGGGGAAAACTTTTCCCGACACTTTTCCTTACACCTTTTTTCCCCCTTTTCACCTAGCACCCAAATAGGTCCCGGGGTTTTAAGTCGACTGGTGGGGGTCGAAATCCGGGGGACAAAAAAAAGGCCCCCAAATTTTGGAAATAATTTTAGACATTTCCCTCGAGGGACCCCCCTGACTTTTTTGGGGTTTAAAACTGGGGGCAAAACCCCCCCGGGGTTAAAAATCCGAACAAAAAAATTTCTCTCTCTCTTACCAAGGGGGGTTAAGTTTTCTCACATGCCCTACAGGGGGTGACAAAGGAAAAACAATAAATTCTTGTCCCCCAATGGGGATTACTCGTATGCATGAAAATTTTTTGAGGTCCCTCTGGTAACCCCCTAAAAATTTTTCCCTATCGAAAACCCAAAACCTAGCCCTTTGTGGTATTTCCTAAAAGCCTCCGGTTTCAACATCCCAGCAATTCCAGGAACGCTTTTAAAAAATTTGACCATTTGGTCGGGAAAATCTTCCAGCTCCTGCACCCAACATCTTGCTCCTGGGGATTTCAATTTAAAAGGCACCAAAAATTTTGGAGGAATATGGGCAAATAATATTGTTGCTTAAATTAACACCAGGGGCAGCTCTGATTTAAAACTCACACTCACACGAGCTTTTTTAAACTCTTTCACAAAATTCAAATTTAAAAACCAACAAAAAAATAGACCCACAAACTGGAAAATACACTAGACCCCATCTTCACTAACAAAAGATGATCTGATAAGAAAAAGCACCTATCAAAAACAATATAACCCCAATCACAAAAAATGAGGTTCAGACATGGATCCCGGGGGCCCCAGACCGACAAAAAACAAATCCCCGAAGGGGGCATTTACCAAATTTAACTTCCCAAAAACAAAAACAAAAAGTGGGGCCCCAAATAAAACCCAAATCCTAAAACCATATAAGCGGGAGATAAAAAAAGCAACACAACCCAAACTTAAAGCCCCCAAAAAAAATTTAAATCGGTGGAGGGCCCGATGTATGCACAAGGCCCTTTTTTCCCCCTAAGAAAAAGGAGGAGAGATGTAAAAAAAGAAAGAGAAAAGGCGCCCCCTTTACGGCCCAAAGGAAAAGAATAACAGAGCGGCTAAAAGGGGGTCAATATAAACTGAAAAGCGCAGGGAGAAAACTGGTCAGAGAAATAGGGAAGCCCTCGAACCTTTAAACTAAAAAAATCCTTAGGGTCAGGGGAATTTTGCGGGGAAAAAATAAAAGCCAAAAAGAAACCCAAAAAAACCCAAAGTATTTCTTCCCTAACCAAATCAAAATCCCAAACAACGTCCCCGTATTTGGGGCCCCCAAAAAAACAAGATGGGTCCTACACAGATCACAGCAAGGGAAAAGAAATGAGCTAAAATCAAGCCCCCAAAATGACTCAGTTTTTAGCAAGCCGGGTAACCCCAAAAGAGAGTCGAAGACCAAAATGAATTTTTTATGAGAGAGCCAAAAATTTGATAACACAAGCCAACCGATGTTATCCTGACCCCAAATGACTTCGAACGGCGTAAATGACAGCCCAGCACTTGCCCAAGGGGCCAACCAGGAACCTGTTTTCTAAAGAACTGCAAGAACCCCCTATCAGGGCCCTTTTTTCACCCTAGGGAAAGGGGAGATGGACACGGGGGTCCCCTTTACAAAAAAAACAGACATACCCCCACTCACAAAGGGGGCAAAAAAGAACAGCAAAGAATACAGACCAATAGCCTAACTCCCATATCAAAAAAATTTTTGAAAGGGCCCTAAGAAGCAAGTCACCACCCATCTAGAAACCCATCATTTTACACAACCCAGGGCAACGGGGTTTTAAAACGGGTCGCCCCTGTCTGTTCCAACACTGATCACTACGAAAAGGTCCAAAATGCACTAGAAGAAAAAAAGAATGCAGATGTAATATAACGTTTTTGAAAAAGCCCCAAGTGTGCCCAGGGCGTAATACGCACAAAAGCGCGCTAAAGGGAAAACGGGAAAAGTCGGTCGATGGTCTAAAATTTTTCCCCCTAACAGAACAAAGAGTATCGTCAAAGGTAAAGCCCGAGGCAGCTCGGTGAAAAACTCTGTTCCACAAGGCACAGTACTAGCTCCCATCTTGTTCCTCATCTCATATCCGCATAGACCAAGGGTGTCACCCCCCGTGCTTCCCTTTTCAGATGACACCCCCAAACTGCATACATGTTTCCATTGCAGACACGCAAGGCCCAGGGGGGACATCAACCAAACTTTCAGTGGGCTGCAGAAAACATAGAAATTTTAACGATGAGAAATTTTCAATTATCGATATGGTAAACATGGGAAATTAAAACCCCAGGTACAAAACAATTTGGCCACAAAAAAGAGCGAAAACCCCCAACGTCAAAAACCAGGAGGATTTTGTCGGGGATATCACCCTTTAAGCCAAACATTGAAAAAAAACGCATTTCTAGAAAAATGACGGATGGATAATGAGAACCTTCAAAACAGGGGGGGAAGCCCATGTGAAAACCCTTTAGGGCATTGTTCTATCTAGGGTGGGTATTGCTGCACCTAACAGCACCTTTTAAGGCAGGTGAAATTGCCGACCAAAAAGTACAGGAACTTTTACGGGCCTAAGGGGATAAAACACCTCAAATTTCTGGGGGCGTTGGGTTTCTAAAAACCTGTTTTCCCTGGAACCAGGGGGGAGAGAACATTTTTAAAACACCTGGAAAATCCTGGGGGGACTAGTACCGAACTTGCACACGAAAAATCACTCACAAACGAAAGCAAAAGATTTGGGCAGACATGCACCCATCCCCCCTGAAAAGGGGGGGTGCACTAGCACTTTAAAAACCCATACAAAAGTGTCAGGGGCCGGAGTTAAAACCCCTCCCAGAAAACATAAGGGGGTTCCAACCCCCCTGGCCCTTCAAGCTGGCACTGGACAAGCCCTAAAGTCAGTTCCTGACAGCCGGGCTGTGGCTCGTCTTGGTTTGCGTGCAGCCAGCAGCAACACCCGGGTTTGATGGGGCGCGTCCACCAGGAGCCTGGGGCACAGACCCGGGGCCCCGGGGGGGTTGACCCCCCAAACCTCCCAGGGAAAACTCCAGGGGGTCCTTCCTGAACCCGGGTGTAATCAAGAAAAAATTAAATTTAATTTAAATTTCTAATAAATTAATGACGATTTAAAAAGTGGGGTAGGGGGCCAAAATTTTAAACGATCGGTGGTGGATGATAATTTTGCCCAGTTTAAATTTCTAGCAATGTGGCTAGGATTTATACAAGAGTAAAGTGCAAGAATTACTTTATAAGGCGCCTACTTTAAATTGAAAAAATCAGTATTAATAAAATTTTTAACCAGACTGGATCGATGGGTTAAGGTGGTGACAAAGTCCGTGAAATTTTTGAGTAATGAAAGCATCATTACAGGCTATTTAAAAGGCCCTGTGACGAAGGATACAAGGCTTGGATTTAATGAATCAAAAACCGGAACTCTAAAATTAAAATATATTAGATCCCTTTTGAGAGTAGATTTGAGTGGTACAAATTGTGGTTTAAAGACTATGAAAGAGACTGCTGGAGAATTTTGCAGATGGAATGGAAAAGAAAGTTTAATAAATCAACATTACGAATTGGAAAAAAAGTCTTGTAAAAAATAAGTTTGAATAAATTTAAAATGTTAAACCAGGCGGTGATCAACCATTAATGCAAAGGGGGTTTTTGCCAAACCTCCAGAGTACGGTCGGAGGAAATCAGACAGTCGGAAAGAAAAATTTGTTCTTTTGCAGACCACCCACCAAAAAAGTTCAAGGATTAACACATAAGACTCTTAAGTTCTGAAAGTCCAAAGGGAAAAATAATCCCAGGGGTAATAATCAAAATTTAAAAGTTAAATAGCACATTCAAGTGCAGGAATCGAAATATGTCCTCGCATCGGGAAGAAAAATAAGTACCTCATGGGGGTAACCATTAATAAGAGGTCAGGCAAAGATTATAAATGTCTAACAATCATAATGAAAGGATTGTCATCCAAATTAAACAGTTGCATCAATGCAACAAGGAAGGCACCAAACAGTAATTGCGGGTTGTATGTGTTCTATAAAAAGGTCATAATGATAATTTAATAACCTTGACACTACAGTGACTGATTAAAGATTGCATTAATGGCAAAAGGGTGGCCTACTGAGTACCCTTTGCCGTTTGGATGAAAATTCAATAAAGGGCATAAACCCAAAAACCATGCTCGTCACCTCCTCAACACGGGACGGCCATGTAATATAGGGAAAACTACGCCAGTAATAAACAAAGGGGAGTAGAAAAAACAGCCCGGGGGTGTTTCCCATAAAAGGTAAACCCCAGTACAAGTATTCTCTATCAAAAATGATTTTGAACCATCAAATTTTGGGGGAGCGGGACAGCTGGGGTTTTAATATAAATGGGGAAAGTCCAAATGTTTTCCTTTACCAGAACAATACCTAAGGGAGTTAAATGGAATCTGGACATTACGGGTGCGACTTCCGGGAAGCTTGACCGTCCAAAATTATTTACAAAAAATTTATGAAATTTTGGGCGTAGGACAGTTAAGGGCCCACCTGCGAACGGGTTTTCCTGGTTTTTACGGGAGAGAGTTCCGGGGGTAAACGCCCCCGGGGCCGGTCTTGGACCAGCCTCCGGTGGATCGAGCCTGATAAACCAGGCTGTTGCGCGGCTGCACGAAAACCCAACGACGAGCCACACCCCGGGCTGATCGGGAACTGACTTAGGTGCTTGTCCAGTGCCAGCTTGAAGACGCCGGGGGCTTTGGTAACCCCCCTTTTTGCGGGAGGCTTTTGAACATTTTTCGGGCCCCGACACTATTGTATGGTCCTTAACGGATGACACCCTACTTTCTTTGGGGGGGAGGTGCATCGCCCCAATTTTTTGTTTTCGTAGTATGTTTTTCTTTGGCAATTCAACTATCCCCTGGATTTCCGGGTGTATAAATCATGTTCTCCCCCTCCTGCGTTCCAGGGAATACGGTTTGGGAACCTAAAGCGCCCCCAAATTGAGGTTTTATCTCCTTATCGTCCCGTGAAAGTTCTCTTACATTTTCTGGGTCGAAATTTTCACCTGCCTTAAAAGTCTTTTTAGGTGCCAATTTTCCCCAGCCTAGATGAAAAATGACCTGAAGATGCATCATGGTTTGGGCCCTCCCTATTTTTAAAGGTTCTCATTATCCTCCTTCATTTTTCTAGCAAAAATGCGATGATACAATTTTAGGTCCTTGAAGGTGAATCCCCCCGACATGATCACCCCCAGGCTTTGACGTTGGTGTTTTCGCCTATTTTTTGGCCAAATTTTTTTGTACTCTATAAAGATTTAATTTCCTCATGTTTACCATATCTGAGTAATTAAATTTTTCATCTTAACTTCATATTGTTTTCTGCAGCCCCTGAAAATTTGTTGAGTCCGCCTGAGCCTTGCAAGACACCAAAATTTTTGACTGCTTAAAATTGATTAATTAAAAAACATTTAAAAAATAAATTGTTCTTACTTCAGGCGCGAAAATGCACACCTTAAGTCCAAGTTTTGCCCCCGAAGGGCTATTTTTTGGCACCCCATACCACCCTGCGGACGGTGCGCGAGAGCAATGGATACAAAAAAGGGCCGGGAACTAGGCCCCAAGGGTTAACAGGAATACATAGATTTATATCACATATCTAAGTTCACTTATCTGTTACAAGCAAATTTAGAAATTTGTTTATATATCGGGTACTTATTTTATTAATAGATATCGACATGTCACATAGTTAATTTTTCTGTCTTTTCTGTATTCCTCAATAAGTGGACAAATTTAAACACATAGGTTTTAAGACTGACCAATGCCGATCACATAATTTTCATTTGTTTTATCATCACTGTTGTCTCCCAAACTGCCAGAAGTACTTTAACCAAACCTAACCTGCCCCCCCAACACATCAGTACTTGTAACCAAGCCAAGCCTGGGCCCCTACAACATAGTCATCTGTTCACATTTCAATTTCTCCATAAACATACTTTTCACGTTCTGTTTTTCATAGTGGGTTATAGACACCAGGTTCTAACTGCATTCCTATAACAAACATTTTCATTATTTATTTTTCTCCTAATATTTTCCAAAACTAGACACTTAACCCAAAATTTAATTTTACATTCCCTTCTGGGACCTTTTTGGCTAACAATCACTTACAGAAGGGTAATTAATGTGTATGGGATCCATAGCAATTGTACATTAAAACCAGTGTCCCTAATTTTTTGAGTATCTAACCGGCTTCCCCAAACATTTTTGGGGTCCTTATATGATCAAGACCCTTCATTGATGACATAGAATCGAATGATGATAGATTCAAACCATGTCTAGGGTTTGCTTACGCCATTTGGATTCAAACAATTCAGTTTGCAGTTAACGCCCATTTTAATTCTTATGCCTAACTCAACAAATTTATTTTCGTTCTTACTAGGGGGGTGGGGAACAAAGCAGATGCACCCCGCCCGAAATTCCTTTTAGACCATCATGAATAACTTTAAACTTATTCTACCGGGGTAGGTGAGAAAAATTCTTCTTTAGATTGCTCTAACAGAGATTTAAGGAAGGGATTTCTACAAAGACTTCTTGGAGGACTTGTAGGTATGTAAATTTTTAAAAAACACATCTTCCGGGGGGAAAATGTCTTTTTGCCCACAGTGATACAGTTCAGTAGGGTTAAAAACTTAATGCAATTGCACGTTTTTTACAATCCATTTTTAAACGTGGTATTACCTCTAGACACTTGGAAATCACGTGACAGTGTCGGGTTGTTTCCAACATTTTAAATACCGATACAGTGTTAATTTCAACAATCCCATCACTGATACTAGAAATACCCAAACTCCTTTCCTCATTTAAGAACTTTTGTAATCTGGGACGCAAAAAATCCTGAAGCTTTATTTTGCATTTAAATCCAAGGTCGGAGAGAATTTCTCTACTAATTCAACATGGGAGAGCATAACAATTTAAGGACCTAAATGGGTTTACATCATTCCACATTTTCACATTAGCACCCTATTTTGGGAATTTTACCACAACGCTTTGAGAGCATTAGCCTACTTTTCTTTTTTTTTGTTTTGGGGATATGGGGTTTGTTTTAAAGGGACATCTACACCAAAATATCGAAGTTTAACTACAATATTTCACCCTGCAAAAAGATGGGGGGGGATTCGTCTCTTGTTAAAAATCTTTGTTTTTGAGAAAATATTTTGAGGCCTAGTCGATTACAAATTGCTTGAAATCATTTAAAATGGGATTCACTTTTTATCCCTTTTGTATGGTCATGATATCATCACATACTTATAGCTAATTTTAGTGAGGCATTTAAACATTTAGGAGAGAAAGCAGAATATTAAATAGCATGGACTAAGACCCTCCCTGCGGGGTACCCAAAGCATTTTTTTTAGAATCACTTCTGAAGCCTTTTTAAAGGACAGAGGGTACTCATTTGACAATCCTATTATCCAGCAGAGAAGCACCCCAAAATTCTTTTTGGCTAGTTCATTTTGTATAACGGTTCTGTTCCAATATCAAAGCAGTTTTTTGATCAAGAAAAGTGTAAAAAAAATAGTAGAGGTGGTGCAGTGAGAAAGGTGGAAATACAGTTCTGCACACTTTTTCCCTTTTATGAACCTAGAGGGAGGGGGGAAAAGGGGAGCTGATTCTGTAGTCGTCTTTTAACATCATTCTTCAAAATTTTCAAAGACAACTATAAGGAGATCGCCTAAATGTATCGGCTGTTGGGGGTTAGGATAGGGACAATGAACTATTTGGCCAGGAAGTGGGAAAAAAGCCCTCAATTTAAAGGATTATACAGTGCCAACAAGGGTTATCAGGCACGTGCCTTAGATTTTTTGAAATATCATAGGGTTTTACCATCCTCTCTAGAGCGTTTATCGACCTTTGGTTAATGCTTATCTAATTCTACTCGGGAAAGAGGCAATCACTCTCATCAATTTTTGGCTCATAAATTAACATTTCAAAATTTCTTCAGAAGTACTCTCTAATTTTTTTTCAATAAGGATGGAAGGGTTTCATGCCTGATTTTTTGGACCAGTCATTTATAGGTCATTTTTCTTTTTCAAGAGGGAAAAGGGGTAGCAACATTGCCATCTTTTTCCTGGTTTTTTTATTTATACCTTTTCCCAAACCCAAAATCAAAGGGGGGTACCTATTTTAAACCACTAACAAACTTTCCCATTCCTGTTTTCCCAAGTTCTTTCCCTTTTTATTTCCCTTTCATTTTTTATGCAGCTTGGAACGTTCTGAGCAGGTCTGGGGTTTTACATTCACGGGATGCTTTTCCAACCTCCCTCAGTGTTTGTTGAAAGTTAAGACACATGTGCAACATCTGGATACTTTATTGTAACTTTCGCCATCTAGTGGGCTTTTTTTCAAAAAGATTCTAGGATATAATAGGAAACATAGAACTATATACAAAAGAGAGGGAATCAGTCCCTCAGCCTGAGTTAGTGTTCCACATTTGTGGTGGAGGAAAATGGAGCAAAAGGGAAAAAGGCTGGGGGTTATAAGGGCCCTGAAGGGGCGGGGAGCAACGGGGGAAGTCACTGGGAGGGGGGAATTCCCCCGTGAAGTAGGTTCCTTCCAAAAGAATGGGTTTTTACAGCGCCTGAAGAAGGTCTTGTAGTTGTCCTCTGAACCAAGATTCCATGATGTTGCAGTGTCTGACAAGTTGTGCAAGAAAGGTATAAAATACCGACAATATGAAAGTTAAGACACATGTGCAACATCTGGATATCTTTATTGTAGACGTTTTGCCATCTAGTGGCTTTATCAATACAAATTCTAGGACATAATAGGAAGACATCGTGGTGGAGGAGAATCCAGATTCTCCTCCACCACGATGCTGTGAACACTAACTCCAAGGCTGAGGGACTGATTACCTCATCTTTTGTATATAGTTCTACTGTCTTCCTATTGTGTCCTAGAATCTGTATTGATAAAGCCACTGGATGGCGAAACGTCTACAATAAAGATATCCAGATGTTGAACATGTGTCTTAACTTTCATATTGTCGGTATTTTATACCTTTCTTGCACATCTCTTCTGCTTCTATCAACTTTTCTGTACTCGACTGAAGAAGCCTACTGTGTAGGCGAAACGTTTCGAAATAAAGATACCTAACTGTTGCATATGTGTCTTACCTAACAAATTCAAATTCAAAGTTTATTCTCTATAAGGATTACAATGCTGAGTTTACAGAAATTTGGTTATTGTGTGGTTTACATGTAGTAAAATAGTGATTACAGAGTGTACCACTAGAACGCTTAGCATGGCTAGGCATTTAGGGCAGACTTAGTTTTATTCTTAATTGTAAAATATTACAAATTATGAGGTAAGTTGGTATTATGGCTAAGTGACTAAATACTAGTTTGTGAGTTTAGCAATGTGAATGCTTTTGTTTTGGCACAGTACATAGTTTCAGTATTGGAGTATCACAGGATTCATTATTTTAAGATTGAGATTAATATTTCTGTTTATGGTCAAATGAGTGAGTGAAAGTGTAAACCACCAGGTGGTATTTGTGTAGTTAGTTGACGGGGTGTATCAGGGAGATAAGAGTTTTCTAATGGCATTTTTTGAAGGTGATGAATGTGTCTGCAGTTCCTAGATTCTCAGGTAGGTATTCCAGATTTTAAGGGCCTTTGACATACATTGAATTTTTTGTAAAGGTTTAGTCAGACAGGGGGAAAGTCGTAGAGTTGTTTGTGTCTGGTATTATGCCTGTGGGTTCTGCCCACAACTATCAAGAAAGCGTTTTAGGTAAAGGTTGATATTAGAGTTTAAAGGGCCCTGTAGATGTAGATTGCAGAGTAGTAAGTGTGGATGTACTGAACTAGGATAATTTAGGTCTACGAAGAGTGGGGGGGTGTTTGCCAAGGATGGGATTAGAGATTATTCTTACTGCAGCTTTTTGTTGGGTTATTATTGGCTTTAGGTATGTTGCTGCAGTTGATCCCCAAGCACAAATAGCATAGGTGAGTATGGATAATAAGTGAGTGGTATAGTGTGGAGAAGGGCATTTTGGGCGGCACGTAGTATCGTATCTTTGGAGAGGATCCCAACCGTTTTGGATACTTTTTTGGTTATATGCTGGATATGGGTGCTGAAATTCAGGTTGTTGTCAAGGTATAAGCCTAGAATTTGCCCCCATTATTTCTGGAAATTTAGAGTGTTTGTCAATCTTAATGTTAATTTGTGCATCTCCTGCTCTGCAACCAAACATAATATAGTGGGTTTTGTCTGTGTTAAGCGTAAGTTTATTGGCTGTCACCAAGTCGAATTTTAATCAGCTCCTCATTCACAAATGGTGTTGAGGGTGGCAAGATTAGGGTGAGAGATGACATAAGTCGTGTCGTCAGCAAGAGAATGGGTTTCAGGTGTTGGGATACGTTTGGAAGGTCATTGATGTATATGAGGAAGAGCAGGGGCCAAGGACACTTCCCTGCGGAACTCCAGTATCAATTTGGCCGTGTTGCTGATGCTTTTGTCTTTAATGGTGACATACTGATACCTATTAGTAATGTAAGATTTGAAATAAGCAAGCGCATGGCCTCTTATACTGTAATGATGAAGTTTGTGGAGTAGGATGTCGTGGTCTACTGTGTCAAAAGCTTTTCTTAGGTCAAAAATTCCTAGTGGATATTCCTTATTTTCCAATGCTGTGTAAAGCAGATCTAGCATTTTTATTATTGCATCATTAGTGCTTTTATTTTTCCTGATTCCAAATTGGCAGGGGTTGAGTATGTTTTGAACCGTTATAAATGAAAACAGTCTCCTGTGCACGAGTTTCTCAAAGATTTTGGATAGCAATGGTAAGTTGGATATTGGCCTATAGTTGTTTAAGTCTGTAAGATAAGATAAGATTTCGTTCGGATTTTTAACCCCGGAGGGTTAGCCACCCAGGATAACCCAAGAAAGTCAGTGCGTCATCGAGGACTGTCTAACTTATTTCCATTGGGGTCCTTAATCTTGTCCCCCAGGATGCGACCCACACCAGTCGACTAACACCCAGGTACCTATTTGCTGCTAGGTGAACAGGACAACAGGTGTAAGGAAACGTGTCGAAATGTTTCCACCCGCCGGGAATCGAACCCGGGCCCTCCGTGTGTGAAGCGGGAGCTTTAGCCACCAGGCCACCGGACCTTTATGTATTGGTGTAACCCTTGCCATCTTGAGTAGTTTCGGGAAGGTGCTAGTCTCTAGTGACTTGTTAAAAAGTAATGAAATAGCATGCGAAAGGACATGGGCCGCTCGCTTGTACAGTAATGGTAGGACATGAGACAGATTCCCCGAGTTATTTTTAAGTGACTTTATAATCTCGGTGACTTCCGTGGGCTCAGTTGGTGCAAGATAGAAGGAATTAGGGAAATTCCCATCTAGGTAGTCCCCAGCAAGGGCATTGGTATGTGGGATTTTACTGGCGAGATTAGATCCTATGGTTGAGAAGAAGTCGTTTATCTTGTTAGCTGTGTCAGTGGGATGTAGTGGTGTTTCATTAGGTTTAGTTAGGAACAATATTCTTGGTTTTTTTTCAGTTTGTGGGTCCCTAGAATCTGAGAGAGTGTTTTCCAGGTCTTTTTTTACATCTCCTGTAGTGTCTGTAATCTACTGGAGTAGTATAGTTGTTTGGCTTTCTTTATTATTTTTGGTGAAGCTGATGAATAGTGTTTAAGAATATCTTTGTGTATTAAGCCCTGTCAAATATTGCTTTTCATATTGGTGTTTCTTGTCAATGGATTTCAAATGGGGGCTGGTTAGCCATGGGCAACCAAGCCGTTTTTTTGTGATCTGTTTTTTTTTTATAGGACAATGTTTGTTGTATAGTCCTAAGTAATTTTAAAAAAAAATGTCTGTCCAGTCATCAATACCATTGGCCTTGGAGAATTCTGTAGCCAGTCAACAGTCTCTAGGTCAGCTGTGAACTTCCTTACTAAGGCCTCGTCATGGAGTCTAAATGAGACTTTGTTGTTTTCAAGTGGTGGTTACTAATGTTTGTCAGGAGGAAGGTAGGGTAGGGGTCTGTAGTGCTATCTGTGTTTAAACCCTGATTTAAGGGGGCTAGTATATTGGCCCCATATGTGGTCTGTTATGGTTGCACTTGTCTCATTGAGCCGGGTTGGGTTTAGTTATTGTTGGTAGAGAAGTGTGTTGTTCATATTGTTGATTGAAACAGTTACAGGCTGATCATCTAGTAAGCCAGGGTTGATGTTGAAGTCTCCAGCTAAGAGAAGGGGGTTTGCTTATTCATTTGTCTGTTTGTTATTAGTGATTTAATTTCTCACTGAAATTTGGGATGTTTGTGTGAGGTATCCGTAAATGGCACCGATTGTTATGGGCTCTTAAGGTTTTTTACAGTAAAATTAGCAAAAATGTTTTTCCCCATATTCATCACTAAAGCAAGTGGTGCTAAGACAAGATAATTGTTAGAGTAATAGATTGCAATACCACCCCCAACTTGGGTTTGGTCTGCAGTTGTGAATTGCTGTGTATCCTGGAAGAGGGTAGATATCTATTGTGTCCTGCTTAAGCCAGGTCTCAGTAAGAATAATGCAGGAGAAGGGTGTCTTTAGTGATTCAAGGATGCAAAGGAGGTCACATAGTGTTTGCTTAAGGACCTGATTTGTAGTTAAGTACTGATAGACTTTAGCATTGTTTAGGGATAGTGGTGGCTTGTGATGCTGTGTAATAAAGGCAGTTACTTCCAATAGTTTTGTTTGGGTGTCAGATTATGGGGGTTTAGATCAGGGTAAACGTGTTCAATCATCTTCTGGGTTTTAAAATTTAAATGGTTATTTATATCCTGAGTTGTGTGTTGAGTTCTATACTAAATATCTGTAGTGGTAGGAAGTTTGGACAAGAAATTTTACTAGAGTATTTTGGTCATGTAGAGTATAGTCACTACTACACATAATGAAGTTGATGTTGTCTATGTGTTGTGGAATGAACTAAAGTACAACTAGGTATAAACTAGTAATATAAAAATACAAATTAAAAATAGAACAAGACTCTCACTTGTAATTGCACTAAGGTCTAATAATGACTTTTGTGGAGTCTATGTTTTGAGCTAGAATGAGCTATAGTACAATAGGTTTAATCTAATTATATAAAAATACAAATTAAAAATAGCACTAGTCTCTCACTAGTAATTGCACTATGGTCTAATATAGTGAATTTGGTATTGACTATGCATTGAGTTAGAATGAGCTATGGTACAACTGAATTTAATCTAATAATATAAAAATACAAATTAAAAATAGCACCGGGCTCTCACCAATAAATGCACTATGGTCTAATATAGTGAATTTGGTATTGACTATGTATTGAGCTAGAATGAGCTAGAGTAAAACTGTGATTAATCTAATAATATAATAAAGGAACAAGACTCTCAATTGTAATTGCACTAAGGTCTTATATAAGTTGTTTACAAGAATTAGAGTATAATTAGATTTAAATTGACAGGATAAAATACACAAATTGAGGTAGCAAAAGAATAATAAAAAAAATGATAAAAATGAAAATGGCAATGACTTGGTTATAATATGCTAGTAAGATGGTAGACAGGATAATATAAAAGTTGTAGTTGAAAATAATAGTTTAAAAAAGTATGGTGTAAAAATGGTCAATAAAAGAAGTTTACAATAAGTTTGATCAATATAGTTTAAGGTAAAATTGGGCAATAATAGGGATTTAAAATAAAATTAGGCAATTGAGTATTTTTTAAAGTGAGGTAGAATTATTGAAGACAAGTTATGGTTAGTTTATAATAAAATAAGATGGAACAGTGATGTAGTAAGTTGTAAAAAAGGAGATAGATTCTGTAGATATTAAACACAATTAAGATTGATATGAAAGTTAAGACACATGTGCAACATCTGGTTATCTTTATTGTAGACGTTTCGGCATCCAGTGGCTTTATCAATACAGATTCCAGGTCATAATAAGAAGACAGTAGAACTATATACAAAAGATGAGGTAATCAGTCCCTCAGCCTTGGAGTTAGTGTTCACAGCATTGTGGTGGAGGAGAATCTGAAGCAAACGCAAGAAGACTGGCGATTATATAGGCGTCAGTGGATAGGGACGGGCAGCAGACGAGGGCATAGGCACTGGTAGGCGGGATTCCCACGTGGAAGTAGGTCCTTCCCAAAGAGATGGGTTAGTTGCAGCAGCCGTGAAGAAGGTCTTGTAGTTGTCCTCTGAACCAAGATTCCATGACGATGATTCCACCACGATGCTGTGAACACTAACTCCAAGGCCGAGGGACTGATTACCTCATCTTTTGTATATAGTTCTACTGTCTTCCTATTATGTCCTAGAATCTGTATTGATAAAGCCACTGGATGGCGAAACGTCTACAATAAAGATATCCGGATGTTGCACAAGTGTCTTAACTTTCACATTGTCGGTATTTTATACCTTTTTTGCACAACAATTAAGACTATGAGGTAGAATGGTCGTTGAATACAACAATGACAATCAAAAGTAGTTGGGGTATTAGAATTTTAGGGGGGCACAAATTTATGACAATATAACACTAACGGTGGACTATGGGTATTATCTGCACTTTACTCTGATTCTGTTAGTCCAGCCTCACTTAGGAATGTTTTAAGGTCATGTTCTGTAGAGATGAAGTATCTCTTCCCAGTGGGCTGTTTCCTAACTGCTATTTTTCCATCCCTCACAAAGCACTGGTGGATTTTTGGGGCATAGCGTAATTTTCTTAGCCGATAAAGAAGGTTTTGTCTTGTTTTGGTAAGGCATCATTGACGTAAACATCAGTTTTCATAGAACATAAGAACATAAGAATGTAGGAACACTGCAGAATGCCTACTGGCCCATACGAGGCTGGTCCTTATCAAAACGACATCTACCTAAAGCTACTCAAGAAATAACTCCCGTACCCGATTGAACATTGAACATTTATTTTATTAGATTAAATTCAGTTGTACCATAGCTCATTCTAACTCAATACATAGTCAATACCAAATTCACTATATTAGACCATAGTGCAATTACTAGTGAGAGACTAGTGCTATTTTTAATTTGTATTTTTATATAATTAGATTAAACCTATTGTACTATAGCTCATTCTAGCTCAAAACATAGACTCCACAAAAGTCATTATTAGACCTTAGTGCAATTACAAGTGAGAGTCTTGTTCTATTTTTAATTTGTATTTTTATATTACTAGTTTATACCTAGTTGTACTTTAGTTCATTCCAGCACAACACATAGACAACATCAACTTCATTATGTGTAGTATTGACTATACTCTACATGACAAAAATACTCTAGCTATATACTTGCCCCAAACTTCCTACCACTACAGATATCAGTACTAGAACTCAACACACAACTCAGGATATAAATAACCATAATTTAAACCTAGAAGATGATTGAACACGTTGACCCTTTGATCTAAACCTCCATAATCTGACACCCAATCAAAACCTATTGGAAAGTAACTGCCTTTATTACACAGCATCACAAGCCACCACTATCCTAAACAATGCTAAAAGTCTATCATTACTTAACTACAACATCAGGCCCTTTAAAAGCAAACACTACGATGACCTCCTAGCACTCCTTGAATCACTAAAGACACCCTTCTGCATTATTTTTAAACTGAGACCTGGCTTAAGCAGGACACAATAGATATCTACCCTCTACCAGGATACACAGCAATTCACAACTGCAGACCAAACCAATTTGGGGGGGTATTGCAATCTATTACTCTAACCAATTATCTTGTCTTAGCACCACTTGCTTAGTGATGAATATGGGGAATACATTTTTGCTAATTTTACGGGTAAAAAACCTTAAGACGCCTATAACAATCGGTGCCATTTACGGATACCTCACACAAAAAACCCAAATTTCAGTGAGAAATTAAAGTCACTAATAACAAACAGACAAATGAATAAGCACCACCTTCTCTTAGCTGGAGACTTCAACATCAACCCTGGCTTACTAGATGATCAGCCTGTAACTGATTTCATCAACAATATGAACAACACACTTCTCATACCAACAATAACTAAACCAACCAGGCTCAATGAGACAAGTGCAACCATAACAGACCACATCTGAACCAATATACTAGCCCCCCTTAAATCAGGGATAATCACAGATAGCACTACAGACCCCTACCCTACCTTCCTCCTGACAAACATTAGTAAACCACCACTTGAATACAACAAAGTCTCATTTAGACTCCATGACGAGGCCTTAGTAAGGAAGTTCACAGCTGACCTAGAGACTGTTGACTGGCCTACAGAATTCTCCAAGGCCAATGGTATTGATGACTGGACAGACATTTTTCTTAACAAATTACTTAGACTATACAACAAACATTGTCCTATAAAAACAAAACAGATCACAAACAAACGGCTTGGTTGCCCATGGCTAACCAGCACCATTCTGAAATCCATTGACAAGAAACACCAATATGAAAAGCAATATAGACAGGGCTTAATACACAAAGATATTCTTAAACACTATTCATCAGCTCTCACCAAAGTAATAAAGAAAGCCAAACAACTATACTACTCCAGTAGATTCACAGACACTACAGGAGATATAAAAAAGACCAGGAAAACACTCTCTCAGATTCTAGGGACCCACAAACTGAGAAAAACCAAGAATATTGTCCTAACTAAACCTGCACAAGGGTCATTAAGACTATCTATTACACGAGGGTCATTAAGACTACTTCTACACGAGGGTCTTTAAGGGACTATCAAATCCAGGGAGGGTCTTTTAAATACTACTACCCCCGGGGGGTCTTTAAGGGACTATCTATTTCCCCAGGGTCAAAAAGGATATCTACAACAGAGGGTATTAAAAATATTCCCACACGAGGGCCCAAAAGACTATCTACTACACGGGGGTCATTAAGATATTTTACTGCACAAAAAGGGTCTTTAAAGGGACTATCTACTCCACCAGGGCCCATTAAGACTATCTATTTCACGAGGTCTTTAAAAGATTTCTACCCCACGAGGGTCTTTAAAGGGGGGGACTATCTACTGCACGAGGGTCTTTTAAGGCTTCACTACCCAGGGTATTAAGACTACTTACACGGGGGGTCATTAAAAAAATTTTTTTAAAACCCGGGGTCTTTAAAGGGCCTTCTACTAACGAGGGTCTTAAAGACATCTCTACAAGGGTCTTTAAAAGACTATCTATTTCCAAGGGTCTTTAAGACTATCTACAACACAGGGTTTTAAAGGACTATCTCCCCACACGAGGGGTCTTTTAAGACTATCTACAACACGAGGGTAAAAGACTTCTACTAACGAGGGTCATTAAGATATCTACTACCCCCGGGGGTTAAATTAAGACTATTACTACGGGGGTCATTAAGGACTTTTAAAATACCCCCAAGGGTCATTAAAAATATCTACTCACGAGGGTCTTTAAAGACTATCTACTACCCCAGGGTCATTAAGACTACTACAGGGGGTTCTTTTAAGATATTCAACCCCAGGGTCAAAAGGGGCTATCTAAAACGAGGGTAAATTAGACTTTTAGTCCCACGAGGGTCATTAAGCAAATCTATTTCACGGGGTCTTTAAAGGGGACTTACTCGGGGGGGAAAAATTAAGACTATTTTTATACACGAGGGTAAATTAAGACTATCTACAACCGGGGGTTTAAGACTATTTTCTACACGAGGGCCCATTAAAAATATCTACAAACCCCGAGGGTAAATTTTTAAGGACTATTTTACGGGACGGGGGTCTTAAAGGACTATCTAAAACCCCCGGGGGTTTCATTAAAAATATCTACTACACGGGGGGTCTTAAGAAAATTACTCCCGGGAGGGTCTTTAAAGGGACTATTACTCAGGGGATCATTAAGACTATTACTAAAACCAGGGTCATTAAGACAAATCTACAAAAAACCCGGGGGGCTTTAAAGGGTTTTCTATAAAAGAGGGTCATTAAGACTATCTACACAAGGGTCATTAAGCCCTTAATCACGAGGGTATTAAGCTTTTCTACTCCCACAAAGGGGCATTAAGACTATCTACAACCGAGGGTCTTTAAAGGGCCCTATTATTTACCCCAGGGTAATTAAGTATCTATACACGAGGGCATTAAGACTTTCCCACAAAGGGTCATTAAATTATCTACTACCCCCCAAAACGAGGGTCATTAAAAATTTACTAACGAGGGTCTTTGGGACTATCTATTACCCCAGGGTCATAAAGGACTATCTACAACAGGGAGGGCCCTTAAGACTATCTACTACACCCAGGGTCTTTTAAGACTATCTACTACACGAGGGTCATTAAGACTACTACACGAGGGTCATTAAGACTATCTACTACCCCAGGGTAAATTGGGGACTTTTAAATACACGGGGGGTCATTAAGGGGGGGAAACTATCTACTCACGAGGGTCTTTAAGACTATCTACAACACGAGGGTCATTAAGACTATTTACTAAACCGGGGTCTTTAAAGATTTATCTACTACACGAGGGTCATTAAGATTTCTAACGGGGGTTCTATTAAAAAGGGATTAAACTTTACAACACAAAGGGGGCTTTAAGACTACTACTACCCCGGGGTCATTAAGACTATTTTTACACGAGGGTCATTAAAAATACTACCCCCAAGGGTCATTAAGTATCTACAACCCCGAGGGTCATTAAGAAACTAAAAACCAGGGTCTTTAAAGGGAATATCTACTCCCCAGGGTCATTAAGACTACTAAAACCGAGGGCATTAAGACTTTTCTACAAACAAGGGTCTTTAAAGACTATCTACTAAAAACGGGGGGCATTAAGACCTACACGAGGGCCCTTTAAGGGACTATTACTACACGAGGGTCTTTAAAGACTACAAAACACGAGGGTCTTTAAGGGACTATCTACTACCCGGGGTCTTTAAACTATTTTTACCCCGAGGGTCTTTAAGGGACTTTACTAAAACCAGGGTCTTTAAGACAATCTACTACCCCAGGGTCATTAAGACTACTAAAACCGAGGGTCTTTAAAGGGACTATTACTAAAACCAGGGTCTTTAAAGGGGCCTATCTACCCAGAGGGTCTTTAAAGACTACAAAACCCCGGGGGTTTCTTTAAAGGGACTTTTCTACTACACGAGGGTCATTAAGATACTACACGGGGTCTTTAAAGGGACTATCTCTACCCCAGGGTCTTTTAAGACTTTTAAAACCGAGGGTCATTAAGATATTTTTTTACACCAGGGTCTTTTAAAGGAACTATTACAACACGGGGGGGTCATTAAAAATACTAACCCCCGGGGGGTTTTTTAAAGACTATTTTACTACACGGGGGTTTCTTTAAAGACTACTACACGAGGGTATTAAGATATTTACTACACCAGGGTCTTTTGGGATATATAAAAACACGAGGGTCATTAAGACTATCTACACCCAGGGTCATTAAAAATTTTCTACTACAGGTTTTTTTTTTTTTTTTTTTTTCTTTTAAATTTTTTAAATTTAAAAAATTTTTTTTTTTTTAAAATTTTTTTTTAAAAGGATTTTTTTATATTTTTTTTTTTTTTTTTTTTTTTTTTTTTTATTTTTTTTTTTTTTAATTTTAAAATTTATTTTTAAATTTTTTTAAATTTTTTAAAAAATTTTTTAAAATTTTTTGGGTTTTTTGGTTTTTTTTTTTTTAAAAATTTTCTCCCACAGGGTCTTAAGACTATCTTACTACAAGGGTCTTAAAGGGACTACTAACGAGGGTCATTAAACTATCTACTACACCGGGGGTTTTAAAGGGAACTATCTAAACACGAGGGTCTTTTTAAGGACTATCTACTACAAAGGGCCTTTAAGGACTATTTTACTACACGGGGGGTCTTTAAAGATACTACACGAGGGTCATTAAGACTATCTACTAACGAGGGTCTTTAAGATATTTCACGGGGGGTCTTTTAAGACTTTTCTACTAAAACCAGGGTCTTTAAGACTATCTAAAACACGAGGGTCTTTAAAGGGACTATCAAACTACCCCCGGGGTCTTTAAAGGGGACTATCTATTTCCGAGGGTCATTAAGAACTACACGAGGGCATTAAGACTATCTATTTAACCCCAGGGTCATTAAGATTTCTAAAACCGAGGGTCATTAAGACAAATCTACTACACCAGGGTTCATTAAGCAAATCTACAACACGGGGGGTCCTTCCCCCCTTTTACTACCCCGGGGGTCTTTAAAAGACAAATCTACTACACGGGGTCATTAAGACTACTACCACGAGGGCTTTTAAGACTATTACTACCCCCGGGGTTTCTTTAAAGGGATTTATCTAAACCGAGGGTTTTAAAAGACTATTAAAAACCGGGGTTTTAAAGCTATTACTCCCACGAGGGTCTTTAAAGGGACTACTACAGGGGGGTCATTAAGCCCATCTACTACCCCGGGGGTCATTAAGAAATCTCCCAAACACGAGGGTCTTTAAAGGGACTATCAAAACACCAGGGTCTTTTAGGACTATCAAATACACGAGGGTCTTTAAGATTATTTACACGAGGGTCATTAAAAATTATCTATTTACACGGGGGGTTCATTAAGACTACTACACGGGGTCTTTAAGACTATCTATCCCACCGGGGTTTCATTAAGACTTCTACAACACGAGGGTCATTAAAAACTATTTACTACCCAGGGTCTTAAAGGACTATTACTCCCCACGAGGGTCTTTTAAGGGGATACTACACAAAGGGTATTAAGATTTATCTACTACCCCAGGGCCCTTAAAGGACTACTAAAACGGGGGGTCTTTAAGACTATTACTACACCGGGGTTCTTTAAAGGGCTTTCAAACAACACAAAGGGTCATTAAGACTATTTTCCACAGGGTCATTAAGGACTATTTTACTACACAAAGGGTCTTAAAGGGCCCTATACACGGGGGTCTTTAAAAGACTATCTATTTAAAACCAGGGTCATTAAAGACAAATCTAAAACACGGGGGTTCATTAAGATATCAAACAAACCAGGGTAATTAAGACATCTACTACACGGGGGTTATTAAAAATACACCGGGGTTTTTAAGACTTCTACTCCCAAGGGGGTCATTAAGACTACTAAAAACCGAGGGTCTTTAAAGACTATTTACTACACCAGGGTCTTTAAAGACTATCAAAACCACGAGGGTCTTAAGACTACTACCCCCGGGGGTCTTTTTAAGACAAATTTTACTACACGAGGGTCATTAAGACTCTCCCACGAGGGTCTTTAAAGGGACTATTTTACTCCCCAGGGTCTTTAAAGGACTATCTAAAACCCACGAGGGTCTTTAAAAAGACTATCTACTAACCAGGGTATTAAGATATCAACTCACGAGGGTCTTTAAAGGGACTACTACCGAGGGTAAATTTAAGATATTACTACACGAGGGTCATTAAGAAACCTACACGGGGGTTTCTTTAAAGACTATTACTACACCAGGGTCTTTAAAGGGGCTTTCTACAAAACGAGGGTCTTTAAAGGGACTATCTACTACCCGGGGTCATTAAGACTTTTTACTACACGAGGGTCATTAAGATACTACACGAGGGTCATTAAGATTTATCTACTACCCCAGGGTCTTAAGACTACTAAAACCGAGGGTAAATTTAAGACTATCTACTACCCCCCAAAAAAACCCCCCCGGTCATTAAGACTATCTACAACACGAGGGTTTTTAAAGACTACAAAACCCCGGGGGGGTCTTTAAAGGGACTATCACTACACGGGGTCATTAAGACTACTACACGAGGGTCATTAAGACTATCATTTACACCAGGGTCTTTTAAGACTATCTAAAACACGAGGGTCTTTAAAAGGACATCTACACCCCGGGGGTATTAAGATATTTTATTTAAAACCAGGGTCTTTTAAGACTACTACCGAGGGTCATTAAGACTATCTACTACACGGGGGTTTCTTTAAGGGATTACTACACGGGGGGTCTTTAAAGGGGACTATCTACACCCAGGGTTTTAAAGACTATTAAAACACGAGGGTCTTTAAAGGGACTACTATTTAACCAGGGTCATTAAGACTACCCTACTACCCCAGGGCCCTTTAAGACTACTACACGAGGGTCATTAAGACTTTAAACACCCCGGGGTCATTAAGACTACTACCCCCGGGTCATTAAAATATTACTACCCCAAGGGCCCCTTTAAAGGGCTTTCTACAACACGAGGGTCTTTTAAGGGACTTACTACCAAGGGTCTTTAAAGACTATCTACTACCCCCGGGGGTTTCATTAAGACTACAAAACCGAGGGCTTTAAGACTATCTACTACCCCAAGGGTCTTTAAAGACAAATCTACAACAGGGAGGGTCATTAAAAACTATTTACACAGGGTCTTTAAAGACTATCTACTACACGGGGGTATTAAGACTCTAAAGAGGGTCTTTAAAGGGCTATCTACTACCCCAGGGTCATTAAGACTATTTTACAACACAAGGGTTTTAAAGGGGCCCTTCTACTACACCAGGGTCATTAAGACTATTCCCTCACGAGGGTCTTTAAAGGACTACTCCCACGAGGGTCTTTAAGACTTTTCTACCCCCCGAGGGCTTTAAAAGGACTACTAAACGAGGGTCATTAAGACTATCAAATTTCCCCAGGTTCATTAAGACTATCTACAACACGAGGGTCTTTTAAAGACTACCCTACTACCCAGGGTCATTAAGATATCTTTACACGAGGGTAAATTAAGATTTCTAAAACGGGGGGTCATTAAGACTATCAAATACCCCAAGGGTCTTTAAAGGTTTTTACAACACGAGGGTCTTTAAAGGGGACTATCTATTTCCCCAGGGTTTTAAAAGGACTATCTACAACACGGGGGTTCTTTTAAGATTTTACCCCGAGGGCCCTTTAAAGGGACTATCTCCCTCCCACGAGGGTCTTTAAGGGACTACAAACCACGAGGGCCCTTTAAAGATATCTACTACACCGGGGTCATTAAGACTATTTTAAAAAACGAGGGTCTTTAAAAGACTATCTACTCCCACCGGGGTTCATTAAAACTATCTACTACCCCGAGGGTCATTAAGACAAACTACAGGGGGTTTAAATTAAAGGACTTTTCTATTTACCCGGGGGTCATTAAGCCCTACTAAAACCGGGAGGGTCAAAAAGGGACTATCTCCCCCCCACCCGGGGTCATTAAGACTACCCTAAACACGGGGGGTCATTAAGACTCTACCCCGGGGGGTCATTAAGACTATCTACTACACGAGGGTCATTTAAGATACTCCCACGAGGGTCATTTAAGACTATTTTACTACACCGGGGTCTTTAAGACTATCACAACACGGGGGTTCATTAAGACTATCTACTACACCGGGGTCATTAAGACTATCTATAACGAGGGTCTTAAACTATTTCACGAGGGTCTTAAGACTTTATTTAACGAGGGTCTTTAAAGGGACTACTAACACGGGGGGCCCATTGACTATTTACAACCCCAGGGTCTTTTTAAGATATCTACAACACAGGGTCATTAAGATTTCTACTACCCCAGGGTCTTTTAAGATACTAAACGAGGGTCATTAAGACTACTACACCAGGGTCATTAAGACTATTTTAAAACCGGGGGTCATTAAAAACTATTTTTTACACCAGGGTCTTTAAAGGGATATTACAAAAACGAGGGTTTTTAGCCCTTACTACCCTGGGTCTTTAAAGGGGAATATCAAATACCCCGGGGCTTTAAAGATTTCTAAACCGAGGGTCTTTTGGGGACTATCTACTACCCCGGGGGTCTTTAAAGGGAATCTCAACACGAGGGTCTTTAAGATTTCTACACAAGGGTCTTTAAAGACTATCTACTCCCACGAGGGTCTTTAAAGGGCTACTACACGAGGGTCTTTAAGCATCTATTTACACCGGGGTTCTTAAAAATATCTACAACACGGGGTCTTAAAAATATTTTAACTACCCGGGGTCTTTAAAGATATTACTACCCCCGGGGGCATTAAGCTACTACACGGGGGTCATTAAGACTATCTATACACGGGGGGTTCTTTAAAGACTACTCACGGGGGGTCTTTAAGACTATTTTACTACACCGGGGTCATTAAGACTTCAAAAACACGGGGGTTTCTTTTAAGACTTTTCCTATTTCACCAGGGTCTTTAAAGGGACTTTTCTACTACCGAGGGTCTTTAAGGACACTACACGAGGGTCATTAAGATATCTACTCCCCACGAGGGTCTTTAAAGGGGATATACACGAGGGTTTTAAAGGGACTATCTACTCCCACCAGGGTCATTAAACTATCTAAAACCCCGAGGGTCTTAAGACAATCTACTACACCAGGGTCTTTAAAGGGACTATTATTTTCACGAGGGTCTTTTAAGGAATATTTAACCGGGGGCTTTAAGGGACTTTTCAAATACCCCGGGGGTCATTGGGGGACAAACAAAAAGAGGTCATTAAGATATCCTACTACACCAGGGTCTTTAAAGGGACTATCTACAACACGAGGGTCTTTAAAGACTTTCTACCCCAGGGCTTTTAAGACTACCCTCTAAAACGGGGGTTTCATTAAGCCCTTAAAACAGAGGGTCATTAAACTTCTACTACACCAGGGCATTAAAGACTTTTCAACAACCGAGGGTCATTAAGACTATCTACAACACCAGGGCCCTTAAGTATCTACTACCGAGGGTCATTAAGACTACTACACGGGGGTCTTTAAAGGGACTATTTACTACCGAGGGTCATTAAGACTACTACACGAGGGCCCTTTAAAGGGGACTATTATACCCCGGGGGTCATTAAGACTATCTACAACACGAGGGGTCTTTAAGACTATTTACCCCGGGGTTTCTTAAGACTTTCTACTACACGAGGGTCAAAATAAGACTTAACAAACCCCGAGGGTCAAATTAAAGGACTATCTACTACCCCGGGTATTAAGACTTTTAAAAAACGGGGTCATTAAGACTATCTACTACACCAGGGTTCATTAAGACTATTAAAAAACATTCACGTGGGTAATTTAAAGACTATTACTACACCAGGGTCTTTAAGACTATTCAAAAATTTTACCCCCGGGGGTTTCTTTAAAGGGACTACTAAAACCGAGGGTCTTTAAAGCCCTTTTCTACTACCCCAGGGTCATTAAGACTACTACCCCGAGGGTCTTTAAAAAGACTACTACCACCGGGGGTTTTAAAGGGAAATCTAAAAACACGAGGGTCATTAAGATATCTACTACACCGGGGTCTTTAAGACTATCTATACACGGGGGGTCTTTAAAGTACTACACGAGGGTCATTAAAAATATCAAATACCGAGGTCTTAAAAAATACTACACGAGGGTCTTTTGGGACTAAAATACCCCAGGGTCATTAAGCCCATCTACAACCCCGGGGGGCTTTAAAAGGACTATCTACTACCCCGGGTCATTAAGACTATCTACTAAACGAGGGTCTTAGATACACACCAGGGTATTGGGACTATCTACAACACGGGGTCATTAAGACTATCTATTTACACCAGGGTCATTAAGATATCTATTTCACGAGGGTCATTAAAAATTTACTACACGAGGGTCATTAAGACTATTACTAAACGGGGGTGCCGCGGCCAGCGGGGTCAGCGTGCCAGCGTGCCCCGTTTCGCGTTCCCCCTTTCTTTTTGTGCCCCGGGTTTTTTCTGGTTTTTTTCACGGTCGCTTTACGTGCTAGAATTTTTAAATTTGTTCATCAATCCTTAGTTCCCCACCCCTTTCCCCCCCGGGAAACCCAACCTTGGCCGGAAAAATTTTTTCTGAGTAAAAAAGGGGGAAATTTTAGTGTCCCCAAATTCCCCTGAGATTTTAGCCAGGGGGAATAATAGGCCTGTGTCCCGTGGGGAAAAAAAAAAATTTAATAATTGAATTTTTCTGTCGGGAAAAGAAAGTTCCCTGAAAAAACATTGGGGTATACTAGTGTATAGTGTTTCTACAGTGGTCCCTGTATATTGATGATAAAGGCTAAAGTGTCTTTTTAAAAAACAGGGGGAATTTTGGAAAAATAAGTGATAAGCCTATAGAGGCAGGTGCCAGAATTTCGCCAGAAACTTCCCAAAAGGTCAGCTGTTTTTAATTTTTTCCCTGGCCTGTTTAGTGTACTCGCATTAATTTTGTGAAAAACCGGGTAAAATAGCAGAATACAGTGTTGTAGTAGCAAAAAACCAGTTTTATAATGGTACTTAGTGGATTTGGAGTGTTTTCATTAGTTTCTTTTTCTTGAAAACCCGGGGATTTACTGTGAATTTCATAAAAACCCTGTATTTACCAGCGGTCGCAATATACAAACGAGAAAGAAAATTTTACTACAGAAAAAGCGTCCTTCCCCCCAAAATTTGCACCATAATATAGTGAAATATATTTTTTATTTTGGTGGATTTTACCTGGAGTTTACTGGAGAGGGGTTCCGGGGGTAAAAGAAACCCGGGGCCCCGGTCTGGACCGGGCCCTCCGGGGGGATCAGGCCTGATAAACCCAGGCTGTTGTGCGGGGCGCACGAAAACCCAAAAATACGAGCCCCACCCGGGGTGATCCGGAAATGACTTTAGGTGTTTTGTCCTGTGCCAGCTTGAAGATTTTCCCAGGGGTTGTTGG
Organism: Cherax quadricarinatus; assembly: GCF_026875155.1. Taxonomy (NCBI): domain Eukaryota; kingdom Metazoa; phylum Arthropoda; class Malacostraca; order Decapoda; family Parastacidae; genus Cherax; species Cherax quadricarinatus. Next base: position 2,499 of record NW_026506935.1, on the reverse strand, counting down.
AAATCCCCCTTTTATGGGTGTTTGGGAGGCGGGTTAAACAGTCTCGGGCCCCGGGACACTTATTGTATGGTTTTAACGTCTAGTGGACACCCTGCTTTTATTGGGGGAGGGTTTGCAGGGGTTTTGCCAAGTCTTTTGCTTTCTAGTGGGGTGTTTTTTGTTTTGAATTTCGGTATAGCCCCTCTAGGTTTTTCCCCGGGGTTAAAATTAATCATGTATCTCTCCCTCCTGCGTTCCGGGGAAATTCGGGTTTTTGGAACCTCAAGATTTCCCGGAAAAATTGGGGGTTTTTTTATCTCCGTTATGGCGCCGTGAAAGTTTTTGAAACATTTTCTAGGTGGGGCAATTTCACCTGCCTTGAAGGTTGTTAGTGTGAGCAATATTTCCAGCCTAGATAGAACAAGTGACCTGAAGAGTGTCATCATGGGCTTGGCCTCCCTAGTTTTGAAGGTTCTCATTATCCATCCTGTCATTTTTCTAGCAGATGCGATTGATACAATGTTATGGTCCTTGAAGGTGAGATCCTCCGACATGATCACTCCCAGGTCTTTGACGTTGGTGTTTCGCTCTATTTGTGGCCAGAATTTGTTTTGTACTCTGATGAAGATTTAATTTCCTCATGTTTACCATATCTGAGTAATTGAAATTTCTCATCGTGAACTTCATATTGTTTTCTGCAGCCCACTGAAAGATTTGGTTGATGTCCGCCTGGAGCTTTGCAGTGTCTGCAATGGAAGACACTGTCATGCAGATTCGGGTGTCATCTGCAAAGGAAGACACAGTGCTGTGGCTGACATCCTTGTCTATGTCGGATATGAGGATGAGGAACAAGATGGGAGCGAGTACTGTGCCTTGTGGAACAGAGCTTTACACCGTAGCTGCCTCGGACTTTACTCTGTTGACGACTACTCTCTGTGTTCTGTTAGTGAGGAAATTATAGATCCATCGACCGACTTTTCCTGTTATTCCTTTAGCACGCATTTTGTGCGCTATTACTCCATGGTCACACTTGTCGAAGGCAGCAATCTCCGTTCAGCTTCCAGCAATTTGTGAGAAAGAAGCCCATAACTCTTGCCTTCAAGACTTGCCTTATCACTGGCTGCCAAAATGCCGAAAAATGCTTAAAAATAAAGGTCCTGAAGATAAAGACGTACAAACTGTTATTTGCTCTTAAGTATCTGCACACTGTAGTCAAAGCATAATAGTTTTACCATCTTATGGGCAAGAGATTGTAATAACTCACTACAATGGATACATTACAAATCTTTTCATGGAACATTGCTTCCATCAGGAAGCGGTTGCCTGACTTACATCATATTAGTGCAACCAAGAATATTGATGTCATCTGTTTGCAGGAATGTAGATTGAAGATGGAGCAAACCCCCACCAAACTTGCCTGGATATGCAGCTTATAACCTTAGGTCAACCAACTGTTGTGTGATGTATGTCAGAAAGAGCTTGCCACATTCACTCCTTTCCTTGCAGAGTCGAGTTAACATGCAGTATCATGGTGTCAAAGTATATGCAGGCGATTTTTCCATAAACATTTTTAATCTCTATGCCCCAGCGAACCAGCTTCGACCTGATGCTTTACCAGATCGTATCAATAGTGAACCTACCATCATTCTTGGAGATTTTAATGCCAGACATAAGAATATTGGTGGGTCTGTAACAAACATGAATGGAACTAAACTAGTGAGATTGCTAAATGAGCATGATAATGTTCGAATTGTGGGCACTACTGAGCCTACTCACATTATGGTGGCATACTAGATCTGTGTTTGGATTTAATACATCATATACGATGCATGGACTCTGTCTTTGTTGATGATCTTTTATTGTCACTTCCCAAGACTAACAACTGTCAATCTTGATCACATCTCCAGCAATCAAGGAGCTAAATACAGAAGGAGGAAAGTTATTCTCAAACCAGAACACAGAGACAACTTTATTAACCACTTGGATCAATGGTATAAGAATTACGAGCCCATTGGCACACAAAAATTTAAAGATGATTTTAAATTTCCACATTTTAGAGTGTTCTCACAGATCAAGTGGGCAGGAATAGGAAACAAAAACCCTCCACTATAAATAACAATAAAAACCAATGTAAATACTATAATGACCACAGCTGCGCAATCTAACACATGCAGCTAGGAGGATTGGTAAAGCATACCGTGAATGTAGAACCCCAGACCTGCTCAGAACGTTCCAAGCTGCACTAACAAATGCAAGGAATAGAAAGGAAGAACTTAAAGGGAACAGGGAAAGGGAACAGTTTGTTAGTGGATTAAATAGGTCCACCCCTTTGAGTTTGGCTTGGGAAAGGTATAAATAAAATAACCAGGGAAAAAGACTGGCAATGTTGCTCATCCCTTTCCTCTTGAAAAAGCAAATGACCTCATAAAAGACTGGTCCAAAACATCCCGGCATTGAAACCTTCCATTTTCATATTTGAAAAATTTAGAGAGTACTTCTGAAGAATGTTGAAACTGATTA
>NW_026506934.1:0-19264 GCF_026875155.1 Cherax quadricarinatus | reverse complement strand
GCTGGGGACTTCCAGCAGGCGTGCATGAGCGTGTTCGATAGGAGTGAATGGAGACGAATGGTACTGGGATCCTGACAATCTGTTGGAGTGTGAGCAGGTTATTTAGTTATGGAGTCAGGGAAACGGTTATTTTTATATAGCCGCGACTGAGTCCCTGGCATAATGGTAAGAAGTACTGGAAATGGGTTCAGGGTATAGCAGTTGGTGGGGATATGTTGTGTATTTTTTAAGTATATGCTTCTAAACTGTTTGTGTTCTGAGCGCTCGCAAAAACAGTGATTATGTGTGGGTGAGGTGATACGGTTGAATGGATGATGAAAAGTATTTTCTTTTTGGGGGATTTTCTTTCTCTTTGGGTACCCTGCCTCGATGGGAGATGGCGATGTTGAAAAAAAAAAAAAAACATGTATTACGGGTTTGCTTTATTCAGCTTCAGCCAGGTAAACTTCTGTGAAATACAGTAAAAGACACATGGGTACATGCCAGTTATATACGAAAACATGTTACAATAAATGAGAGGAATAAAAGCCTGCCAAGGATACATTAAACATGGCATATGAGGACATTCTGCAAAGAAATATGTGAAAAAGGGTTAAGCCAGTTGTTTTTTTCTGAAAACAGGAATGGCCTATACGAGAAAAAAAAAAAAGAAAGAATCACATTGAAGTCTCGGATTTTCATATGTCCACTGGTTTTCGTTAGGATCGGGTCGTTTTCATATGTCCTGGTTTTCGTAGGATCGGGATTTGATGACTTTTATCATTGACATTTTGTCCAGTTTTCGTACAATCCCACTCGGTTTTTTTTGTAGATTGACGTGTCTGCGTACCAATTGCATTCACCTGCCCTCGCGCCCACAAAGCATCCCATGCGTTTGTATCGTATGGCTTTGTTTGTCACGTGAGTGCGCATTTTCCCACGTGTTCATCCAAAACATTTAATAATAATCCATTGATTTTTGTGCTTGTTTATGATGTGCGACTGCTAAATAAGCCACCATGGGGCCAAAGTATAAGTTGTCTTGAAATAGGAGAGGAGATTAGTCGGAAGAGCCAGAAAAACACGTATGCACAGTTTAGGATGAGAGGCAACAGCGACAGTACGAAAACAATCATAGCTTCGAAATCATCTCTGACCCGATCTGCTGTATAGGCACATTAGAGGAAAGACAACAGTCAAAGGACCGTGGTGATCAGGCTGAGGAAAGAATAGGTGGGAAACTCACATGAAACGATCAAGAGTATGTGAGGAGCTAAAATGGGATTCTGGGAAGTATATTACAGTAGAGATTGGAAGGGCTCTGGATGACAGCAAAGAGGGACACCAATAGGGAAATATTTACCAACAAATGTTGGATGACATACATAACAACTGAACAGGAGGTGCAGAAGCTAGCTAAGTGACCTTGATTAACTCAAAGGGCTATGGGGTCCAGACAACATCTCCCATGAGTCCTTAGAGAAGGAGACTCAGATGTTGTGTTTTGCCACTAAACCACAATCTTCAACACATCCTTGAAACTGGGCGACTACCCTGAGGTCTGGAAGACAGCAATATGTCGTCCCCATTTTTAAGAAAGGAGACAGAAATGAGGCACAAACTACAAGACCCAGTGTTCACTGCTAGCTGTATAGTATGCCAATGCCATGAGAAGATATCAGGAGAGTGGTGGTGCCTCGCCTGGAGAATGGAAGAAGAGAGATTATAAACAAACATCAACATGAATCATGGAAGGCTATTCCTGTGTCACAAACCTTCTGGAGTTTTATGTCCAAAGGTACAGAAGTAAGAACGAGAGAGAGGGGTGGGTTGATTGCATTTTCCTCCGGACTGCAGGAAGGTTTTCATCACAGTTCCTCACAATTGATAGGCAGAAGCTGGAGCGATCAGGCAAGCAATACAGGAAGGGCACTGTCTGGCTAGGAGAATACCTGGACAGGGAGACAGCAAAGCATCATGGTACGGTGATGAGGTATTCACTGTGGGCGCCTTGATGAGCTCGGCCGGTTCCCACAAAGGGGAGTCCTAGGAATAGTGCTAATTTTTGTATATGTGAATGACATTATGGAAAGGATAGACTTCAGAAACCCTCAGTGTCTCTGTTTGCAGTGATGTGAAGTTAACAGGCTCCTCTCTCCGCCTATAATCAGATGAAGATTAGGCCGGACTTCAAAGAGATCTGTGTGTGTGTGTGTGTGTGATGGTCCAGCAACTTGCCCACATGAGATTGGGAAGGGCAAAGAAAGACCGCAGACAGAGTATAGGCTAGGTGGACAAAAGTCTGCAAACCTCACTCAAGGAGAAAGATTCTTGGGGTCGGGTGAGCCATAACACCGAGCCACATCTCCTGAAGCACACAATCAACCAGATGCTGCAGCATATGGGCACTGTAAATTGAGAATAGCGTTCTGATACCTTAGTAAGGAAATGATTCAAGTAGGCTGTACACTGTATACGTAAGGCCTATACTGTAGTAGGCTAGCACCAGTTAGAGATAACCCTCACCTGCTCGCAAGCTCATCAAGAAATAAGAACGTGCTAGGGTTTAGCAACAGGTTAGTCCCGGAGCTCAGGGGATGTCCTATGAAGAAAGGTTTAGGAATTGGCCTTACATCACTGGAGGGTCTCGGACGGGACATCGGATAACGGACATACTAAATACTGTGTGGAATATCCGATATATGTGGGACAGGGACAGGATGTTCCAGGGAATGGGACACAGAAACAAGGGGTCACTAATGGAAGATGGAAGACTCAGATGGAGTCACAGGGATGTTAAGAAGTATTTTCGCTTATAGGGCACGTGCTTCCCGCGCGCTCAGGAAGTGGCACGAATAGTCTAGCAAGGATGTATTTGAAAGTGCATGTGGGGGGGGGGAACTAAAAACACCACTCACAAAAAAAATATACTTAGATTTAAGACGGAGGTATAACAAAGCTTCAGGGAGCAGAGGAGGAGAGTGCTCGTGATCTGTGAAGAGGCAGGGCAGGAGCTGAGTCCTGGACCCCTGCAACCTCAATTAGGTAAAGTACACACACACACACACATGTATGCCAAGGAGCCTGATGTATCTACCCCTGCAACCAACTCCTCTAGTGTGTTAACCCATTTTTAACTGTCCAAACGTATTTATACGTTCACTACTCACAGTGCCCCGAATATTTTGAACATTATTGTATTTTTTTTTTTTTTATCGAAAATATAAGAGCCATTTTTCTATGTTATAGGGATAAAAGAAAATTTAGGGTCAGTACTTAGAGATATGAGGCGAGAAGTGACACTGGATGCCTCGATGATGGCAAACATTGAGGTCCTGCCTTTTGCTGACGTGTTGCCGATATACATTTTTTCTATTTTTCACATTATTCATATATAGTTTTTATGTTATGATAATTACAATTTATAGTAGTTCTTGTCATTTCTTTAACCATTCTTTGCTCTGACTCTCATACTCAAATTGACTACAGATACACACGACAGGTGGACATCTTACACTGCCTTGGCATTTACTATTGTCTTGGAATATATACGAAGTATTTATAGGTAAAGCAATGTTTTGAAGAAGAAGTATTATTTTATTATTATTATTATTATTATTATATTTTTATTTTATTATTAAGTTCCTTTAAGCATGAAAATCAAGGCTCTCAGTCCACCATTGACAGTGACATGATGAAATTAGATAACATTAGATAACAGCTCACATTGATAGAACATACAGGAGGGTGCAGTGATAAGACTTGTTAAGATAAGATTAGATGTGACATGTGATGAGCATCGGCCTCACTTGTTTTTGCTGGTACACAAACATGTCTGTCTGTCTATTGTTTGTCAAACTCCCTGTATATCTGTCTATCTGTATACCTCTGTCTACAGGGAGAGAGCCACAAGATTGGCATCATCACCTTTAATCATATCGTCAAACAGCGTATAGCACTTTGTCTGGATTTTTTGGGTTATCCTAGGTAATTTTCACTATGTATACTTGTATTTTATGTGTTCCTGTGACCTCAGATAGAGACAGAGAGGAGAGACAGAGAAAGATATAGAGACTAAGGAACAGACAGACAGAGATAGACATAGACACAAACAAATGGAGCCAAGGTGCCAGCGCCGGCAGCCAGACAGCCAGCCGGGCCAGCCCATCAGCAGCAGAAGCCAGCCCATCAGCCAGCTAGCCAGCCAGGCCAGCCTGGTGAACATGTATTAACGTTCCAGAAGATTGTTTCTCTTTACTTACGGAAATAGGATATAAGACATTCTGAAAGGGTGTTGCACAAATGTTTGCACTTGGTTATTATCGAGGTTTTTTTTTTGATATTTCCTAGACCACTTATGGCCACATCCACTCAAAGCACTAAACTAGGGGTCAAAATCACTTTCTCTTTAAAATGGGAGATTGTTAATACTACATGAAATCAGTGAATCCCAGGTGTTTGCTGCCGCTGTATGCCCTAGTGGTGATAATTTGATCTGGTGCTCCCACAGGGTTCTAAGAGGTCCCAGAATTTTTTTTAAATCACAGTGCACACTGAGTTGTTATGACCCATTCTGTGCTGACCAAGAGCATCTCTGGCCAATCGTGCCATATATGAGGCAGGAATATAAAGTGTTTATGTACATTGTGGGGCACTAGCGGTAAGAAGTCTATATATTTGACCGTTTTACAGGTTAAAGGGGGAGTGTTATTATCGATGTGACATCAGTGATCCCTGGGCTTTGCCACACTGCTTTGCTCTGGTTGGTGCTCAGTTGAAATGGTGCTCCCCAAGGTAACTAAGTGGTCCCAGATTTTTTTTAATACTGTGCACACCAAGTGTTAAGACCCATTCCGTACGATCAGGCATCTCTGGAAATCTTTTTGAAAAGAAATTTCTCGGAGGCAGGAAAAAATAAAACCATTATGTACGTTTGGAGAATAGTGTTAAGAATGTAGATCTATGTTTTGGACAAATAACAAAAAAAGCACAATACCTTGACTGGACGATACACTCAAATAACCGCCACACAAAGAGAGAAGCTTACGTCGACGTTTCTGTCTGACTTGGACCCATTGAACAAGTCCAGTGGCCAAGTCGGACCGGAAAACGTACGTCGTTAGATTCTCTCCTTTATGTGCGGGCTACTTTGATATGTTTGGACAGTTAAGGGGGTAGTGTTTGCACTGAATCGAAAATGTTATAACCAGCAAAAATCTTTCTTTGTTTTTATATCTCTTAAATTTTACTCTCAGCTGGTATATATTAGTATTCTTAATTAAAAAATCAAAAGAAAAAAATAAAGCAGGATTTGGATGGGGATATTTTGAATAATATCCTACGGGATTGGTTTTCAGATTTGTGTATTCTTGCTTCAAGTCAAAAGACTGAAACACAAAGTCTAGAGTATATGAAGTGGGGAAAACAAATACAGTGGACCCCCGGTATTCGTATTAATCCGTTCCTGAGTGCTCATCGAATACGATAATATCGAAAACCGAATCAATTTTACTCATGAGAAATTAATGGTAATCAAATTAATCGTGCAAGACACACACCCTCCTCTCCTCGTATGAACTAAAAAAAAATTTACTCATGAACATATTAAGTTTATTGCAATTAGATTGATTACAATATCAATAAAATATTGACACGTACCCTTTATTGAAGATTCTGGTGATGAGTGATGGGATGGGAGAGGGAGAGGTGTTAGTGTTTAGAAGGGGAATCACTTCATTAGAATTGAGTTGCAAGTCCTTTTCTGGGATTACTTCCCTTCTTCTTTTAATGCAAAGGGACCAGCGTGGAAAGTCTTTGGACCTGTGTCGCACAACAAATCTGGGCCATAGAGCTCGGTACCTCCGTTCCTTACGATTTGTCTAAAAGGGCCTCAACATTGTCATTGTAATAGTCACCAGCACGGCTTGCAAATAGCTTGTGTTAGAGTGATATTTTCATCCTAAAGTTGCGCTTCAACCCACTGGTGCACAACATTTCCTTAATTTTTGAAGTAGACACAATGGATTCACATCCGGCAACATAGGCTTCTCAGGGTTAGCCCCAAAAAACTTCAAATCTTTCTTATTTTCCATATAATTTCTCACCCTTTTTACCTCGGGTCTTGGCATAGTAACTTCGCAGAGGCGCGACCCTGGTGACTTATTTTGCAGAAACAGCACAACCAAACACAGTGATAATATGGATAATATGGAATGTACTTAATGTATCCTTAGATGCACGCACACTGGCTCGATTGTAATCACTGGCACAACGGGGCAGTTCTCGGCCACACATGACAGGTTCTGTACGATTTGTATCGAATAGCGGGTTTTCAATCTATACCGATGTGGAAAATTTTTGCGATTTAATGTTCGAATACCGGATTTATCGAATACCGATGCTATCGAATACAGAGGGTCCTCTGTAGTTGGAAGAATATGTATTTTATCGGTTGATAATATGTGCATACCTTAATTTGAGACAAAGTAGACTGTGTGGTTCGGTTAGAAGAAAGTGGGAGAGAGGGCAAAAGGACCCAATGGGAATAAGTACTTGACATTTTGGGTTATACTTGGTTTTACACATATGCTGCTATGTATGATGATTCTATGTATCTATATTTGGGTTCAACCTGAAGAAATTACTTACTGACAAGATTATAATGGATTTTGAATTAAATTTTGTTATCATTTGTTATTTGATGCAATTGCAAATATTTTGGTATATGACTGTTTTGGTGTCTATCTAGTTTGTGTATAATTTTATACTAAAATTAAGGAGATGTTGAGATTCCTCCCTGTTTTGTATCATATAGGGTTTATAACTAAAATTTTGGCTTTAGTTTCTCATTTTCGACCAATGTTTTTTAATTTGGATTGGACTGTTTGGCACATGTGTGTTAGCTCTTTGTTTTTTTTTTTTTTTTTTTTTTTTGGGGGGGGGGGGGGAATTGGTGAAGAAATATGAATTTGCATTTCTTCAAAACAAATCCTTCATATTTTACATGTTATACATGTAATACATGTTCTACAAGTTAGGTAGTAGGTGGTAGATAGAAACCACCCAGGGATGGTACTACCGTCCTGCCAACGTGAGTGTAAACGAAAGCTGTAATTGTTTTCATGAGATGGTAGGATTGATGGTGTCTTTTGTCTGTCTCATAAAAATATGCAAGATTACAGGTATGTCTTGCTCCTTCTCTTACACTTAGGTCACACTACACAAACATGTTACACGTTTATTTTATACACATTATCTAGAGTTTCTTTGATATTTATTCTTATAGTTCTTGGTTTATTACTTTTCCTTTTATATCCATGGGGAAGTGGGTATAAGAATCTTGCCTCCGTTAGCCATGCGTGTGGTTGTTAAAGTCAACTAAAATGCTGGGGCAAATAGGCTAGTAACCCCTTTTCCTGTAAAGATTACTAAAAAGAATAAGAAGAAGAAAATTGTCAAATGTGGGAAGTCTGAAGTGCATGGATGTTGTGCAAATGATAAGAAAAGAGATGATTGTGGATGTTATGAATGAGAAGGAAGCTAGGATGTTCTGGCTTTAGTGAAACCAATTTGAGGGGGTGGTGAGAGTTTCTGTGGTGAGGAATAATGGAAGTAGGTCAGTTGGTTTCAAAATAGGAGTTAGGACCTAAAGGAGTAGCAATAATGTTGAAGGATAAGATATGCAGGAAAAGAGGGACTCATGATTGTAGTAATTCAAGGATTATGTGGAGTAAAATAAAGGTTGATGTGAAATGTGAGGTTTATAGTAAGCAGTATATGCACCTGGAGCAGAGAGAAGTGTAGAGGAGGAGGAGAGATTTTGGGAAATGTTGAGTGGAATGCATGGGGGTTTGAACCATGTGTGAAGAGTACTTGTGGTTGGGATTTCAATGCTAAAGTGGGTAACTATGTTGTGGAGGGATAGTAGTAGGTAAATTTGGTCGGTGCAGGGGTAAATGTAAATGGGGGAGCCTTAAATTGAGCTCTGTGTAGAAAGAGATTTGGTTATTAAGTAATAGCAGATTTTATGAAAAGAGGTTAAATTAATATAGTACAAAGGTATGATGTTAGCACGTAATGAAAGTTAGTTTGTTTGGATTATGTTATTTGTGGATAAAAGGTTAATGGGTAGGCTCCAGGATGTACCAAGTTTATGGAGGGGCAACTGATATATTCAGGATCAGTATTTAGTTGGAGTACGTTAGAGTAGAGTAGATGGGACTAGAGGAAGTGGCAAACAACAAGTAGGAGGTAAGTGAAAGTGTATAAACTAGGGAGGAGCGATAGTTTTGGGTGAGTTATAAGCGGACTATTGGCAGAAAGGTTTGGGCTAGTGCAAAGATGAGTAGTGGGGGAGGTTTGAAAGAGGGTGGATGAGTTTTAAAAATGCCAGTAAGGAATGTGGGCCAGAAGTTTGTGGTTTATTGGAGGGTTGGGGGCAGGAAAGAAAGAGGAGTGAGTGAGGAATATGAAGTAAAGGGTTGTGTTAAGAGAGAAAAAAGTTAGCTTATGAGAGGTTTTTACAAAAGCAGAAGTGTTATAAGAAGAGCAGAGTATATGGAGAGTAAAAGAAAGGTGAAGTGAGTGGTGAGAGAGTGCCAAGGAGAGCAGAGGTAGAGTGGGAGGAGGCACTGTCAAGATAATTTTTAATGAAATTAAGAAAAAAAATTTGGAGTGAGTTAAAACAAGTTAGTCAAGCTTAGGAATCGTTTGGATTTTGTCAATTAACAAACAGAGTAGGGGATTTAGTAGATGGGAGAGGGAGGTATTAGGTAGATGGTGAGAATTTTTTTGAGGAACTTTTAAATGTTGAGAAGAAAGGGAGGCAGTAATTTCATGCATGGCCAGAGAGGTATAACCATCTTTTAGGAGTGAAGAAGAGCAGAATGTAAGTATGGGGAGGTACGTGAGGGCATTACGTTCATAGAATGAACGGGGGTAAATTCGGCTATCTGCTTTCGCAGCGGCAGCTCGGCGACTTCCTAAGCTCCGTACTTTTCCCAACTATCAGAGCTTACCAATGCTCTATGATGACCTAGTTTTACAAGCAAAACTGCACTACCCAACGTAGCCCCAGAATGACCAGAGAAATACCAACAGTGAATACCTACAAATAAAAAAATTATAGAGATCAAATGGAAGACTGCTACAAACGAAAGCAAACCCTCGCTGCCAGCGACACTACGTAACCCTAGCTTGTATAACTACAGACTTCTTCTACTACAAACAATGCCTGTAGTAATTATTGAGGCGCCAATCTAAGTGGAAACAGCACCATGGCCAGCGATGAAAACACCGAAAATCAACTTTCAACAAGTGTTAGCCAGGAGGACGCCGGCCAGCACCAACCCTCACTCACCACCACTCTCAAGGCGACACCACAACAATTAAACAAAAATGGCTGCCCAGGCCATCCTCCCCTCTACTTCCCGGATTCAACCTACAAAGTAGTCTCCCAGGTATTATGAACTAAGATGCGATACCCTAAAGACATGCATCGCAACTTAGTTATTAAAATATGATTCTTCGAGAGACGCTAACAAAACAAGACCAAGGATGACACAACTCGAGAACCAATTTCCTCTGTCTTGAACAAAAGTTATCAAACACCAGGAATGATACTGTGACACGACCTATCCAAACAGTCATTGATATGCATACCCAAACAAAATCTATATCTCTTAATACAAAGGTTGAAGATGCAGCTAAATGAATGGAAGAACAACTTAGATAACCAGTTCAGTGGACTAATGTGTCTCAAGAAGATAAATCTGAGCAAGATAACTATCGGACGCAGTAATAGTTAACAGTCCACTTTTGCCACAGTGATATGAACCAAACCAAACAGTAAAGAAAATTACTCTGCAGATCATAAAGGACCAAACAAGTGTTATTGTAACCAGAGTCTGGAAATAACAAGAAGCCAGGTTACTAGGTTCCCATGGTAGTAAAAAAGTGTTATGCTTTGTTTTCCACTTCACATGGACAGGAAAAAAGACTTAATTATTGCATCTTTTAAGTTAAGAAAGAGGTATACTGCTCTCTACGCAGTGTCTTACCAAAAAAACGTCAGAACCTCCTGTATAGTGTCAGGAAAAAACTTAGCGGGAGTGAGAGAATAACGACACATACTCCAATGCTTCACACAGGATGGGAAAAATTCTTGTTAGGAAAACAAATGTAGGTCAACTGATACACAATCACGAACGAGAATGATATATCACGATTTCAGTAAGGATACTAATCTTACAGAGAATAACTATGACAGTGTCCAATTAAAAGCGACCGTAGTGTAGTCGTATGATTTTGACTCCATTATTGTTCAAATTTCATTGTACCAATATCTTTGCTAATTTAATATTAATATATAACTACATCATTTGGTGATTTTACCTTGTATGCTACAATCACCTTATGTAATTTTCTTATTTTACTATTGTTTGATTTAAAAATTAGCTGCAATCGATACTTTTCTTGTCCATATTACTGACCTAATTATTTTTTTAAATGTCCTATGCAAATGATATCCTACTTACTAAAATTTAATAATTATCATTTTTACTTTAATTTAATTTAACTCTTTAATCTTTTTGTATTTAATATACCATTAACTTGTCTAATCCTTTACCTGTTTTTTTTTTTTTTTTAATACCACATTTACTATCTTAGAGTACTCTTAATTACCTTATGTACTGCCATAAACCTCTAGTTATAAACTACCCTCGTCGCTATTTTCAATGAAATAAACATTACTTTTTCATTTTTTGTAATCATTATTACTTACTATAATTTTTTTTTAAAACACCATATTTACTACCAGCTCAATTTTACTTTTTACATTAAAACATTATTTTTATACTTCCCATAACATTTTGTTCCAAATTTCATGTTTGTGTATATTCAACTCCAAACCTTTATATTATCTCTTGTATCTGTGTTACCTGTCTACCATCTTACTATCATAATTATTAACAAGGACATTTCCATTGTTATTTTTTACTATATTCTTTGGTACTGTAATTGTGAATTTTATTTTGTCAATTTAAAATCTAGTTTATACTCTTGATATTGTCTACAAACCTATACCTGATCTACTGCATATTGCAAGTTCATTTCAATTTGTATTTTTATATTATAAGTTTATATTATAATTTCTTCTTCTAAGATTGTTTTAATATCTTAATGACTATATTGTGTAGTGCAATTAGTGTATTATTTCCAATTATATTATTGATCTAGGCCTTAACTATCTTTTGCTAACTAGTACCAACAAACTCATATATTCTTTTTTTTTTCTACTTTTTTATTCTTTTGCTACCTTAACTTGTATATTTTTCTTGTCATTTTAATTAGTTATACTCTAATTCTTTTAAACAACTTATCATAACACTTAGTGCATTACATTGAGAGTCCGTTATACTAGGTCAAATGCCAAATTCATATATTTAGATATATTGCAATTACTAGTGATGAGACTGGTGCTATTTATATTTTGTATTTTTTATATTATTAGATTAAAATCTAGTTGTTACTATAGCTATTCTAGCTCAAAACATAAGATTCACAAAAGTCATTATATAGACCTTAGTGCAAATTAAACAAGTGAGAGTCTTGTTCTATTGTAATTGTATTTTGTATATTACTAGTAATATTCCTAGTTGTACTTTAGGGGGGTTTTACAGCACATTCACATAGACAACATCATACTTCATTTTGTGAGTAGTGACTATACTCTCAGACCAAAATACTCTAGATATATTACCTTATCCAGCTTCCACCACTACAGATACAGTATCTAGAAATCAGACACATAATCAGGATATAAATAACCATATTTGAAACTAGAAGAGATTGATCACGTTTGACCTGATCTAACTCCATAATCCTGATCACTCAAATCAAAACCTATTAGGGAAAAGGAATGCCTTTATTACACAGACACAAGCCAGCACTATCATAATCAATGACTAAATGCCTATCAGTCTTAACTACAACATCAGGGTCCTTTAAAGCAAACACTTGATGAACTCCTGGCACTCCTTGAATCACTAAAGGGACACCCTTCTCCTGCATTATTCTTACAAGAGCCGTCACTCGCGATGTAACCCGCAGGACACAATAGATATCTCACCTCTACCAGGATACACTGCCAATTCAAACTGCAGAAAAAACCAAGTTGGGGGTGGTATCTGATCTCTCACCTATTACTCTAAACCAACTGTATCTATGTATTAGCACCAATTGCTTTAGTGATGAATATGGTGAAATACATTTTGACTAATTTTCTGTAAAAAACCTTAGACACCTATAACAATCGGGGCCATTTACCGGATAACTCACACATAAAAAATCCAATTTCAGTGAGAAATTGTCACTAATAAACAAAACAGAAAATGAATAAGCACCACCTTTATCTTAGCTGGGGAGACTATCAAAATGACTCCTTTGGCTTACAGTGATCAGACTGGTAACTGATTTCTCAACAATATTAAACAACACACTTTCTCTTCTCTCTCCCACCCAAACAATAACTAAACCAACCAGGCTCACTGAGGAACAAGCTTCATCAATAAGTAGACAAACATATGGACCAATATACAGCCACCCTTAAATAAGGGATAATACACAGATAGCACTACAGACCACTACCCTTCTTCCTCCTTGTCAAACATTTAATAATCTCGATTCGTATTTACATAAAGTCTCATTAGTACTCCGTATTGTCGAGGCCTCAATTAGGATGTTCACTAACCTGACCTAGAGATTGTTGACGGCCTACAGAATTCTCCAAGGCCAATGGTATTGATGACTGGACAGACATTTTTCTTAACAAACTCTATTAAGACTATACAACACATTGTCCTATAATAAACGTATCAGAATCACAAACGGCTTGGTTGCGATGGCTAAACCAGCACCATTCTGAAATCCTTTGACAAGAAACAAAGATATGAAAAGCAATATAGACAGGGCTTAATACACAAAGATATTATTATACAATTTTCATCAGTTATCACCAAAGTAATAAAGAAAAGCCAAGCAAACTATACTATCCAGTAGATGCACAGACGCTGAGGAGATATAAAAAATGACCTGGAAAAAACACTCTCTCAGATTCTAGGGTAAAACCTCAAAACTCAAAAAAAACACAGAATATTGTCTAACTTAACCTAATTGAAAACACCATACCTCCCACTGACACAGACTAACAAGATAAAACGACTTCTCTCGACCATAGGTCTAATCTCGCATGAAAATGATCTAGAGAGCGTATAATGCCCCATGCCGGGGACTACCTAGATGGGAATTTCCCCAATTCCTCTATCTTGTCACCAACTGAGCCCCTCGGATAGTCACCTGAGATTATAAATCACTTAAACAACAACTCGGGAATCTGTCTAATGTCCCCCAATTACTGTACTATTGGACGGCCAGATCCTTCGCATGCTATTCATTACTTTTTAAAAGTAACTAGAAACTGCTCCTCCCGAAACTAATCAAGATGGCTTGAGGGTTACACCAATATCATAAAGGTTGGTGCCCTACAGACTGAAACATAAACTTTAGGCCAATATCCAAATTACCATGGCTATCCAAAATCTTTGAGAAACTACGTCTGCACAGGAGACTATATTCATTTATAACAGCACAAAAAATACTCAAACCCCTGCCATTTGGATTTAGAAAATATAAAAGCACTGATGATGCATCATAAAAATTGCTAGATCTGCTTTACTCAGCATGGAAAATAAGGGAATATCCACTAGGAATTTTTATTGACCTTAGAAAAGTTATGACACAGTAGACCACGACAGCCTACTCCACAAACGTGTCCATTACGTATAAGAGGCCATGCGAGTACTTGCTTATTTCAAATCTACACTTACATATAGTATAAGTATGCTACCATTAAGACACAGCATTCAACCAACACGGCCACTTGATACTGGAAGTTCGGCAGAGAGTGTCCTTGGGTCCACAATGTTCTCTTCAGAATGTACATCAATGATCTTCCTATAAGTATCCCAACACCTGAAACCCCTTCTCTTTGACTGACGACCGACTTATGTATTCTCTCACCCTAATCTTGCCACCCTATACACCATTGTTAACGAGGAGCTGATTTCAAAATATCTTCGTGGATGACAGCCAATAAAACTTACGCTTATCACTGACAAACCTACTTATATTATGTTTGGTAGCAGAGACTGGGAGATGCACAAATTATTAACTTAAGATCGACAAAACACTCTAATACCTGACATTATGTGGGAAATTCCTAGGCCTAGACTTTGGCAACAACCTGAATTTCAGCACCCATAATCCAACACATAACCAAAAAGTATCATAAACAGTTGGGATCCTCTCAAGATTCGATTCTATGTTGCCGAAATATTCTTATCTCGCTATAACAATATATCATATTGATCCATGCATCTCCTATGCTATTTGGGCGCTTGGGGATCTACTGCAGCAACTCACCTAAGCAATAATAACCCTAACAAAAAACTGCAGTAAGAATTATCACGAATCCATCCCTGGCACCACACCCCCCACTCTTCATAGATCTAAACTTTTACTCCATGTTCAGTACATCCACTTATCTGTGCAATCTACTCTAAAGGACCTTAAACTCCAATATCAACCTTGACTAAAATGCTTTCTTGATGTTGTGAATGAAACCAACAGGCATAACACAGACACAAACATCTCTACGACATTCCCCAAGTACGACTAAACCTTTACAAAAAATTCAATGTATGTAAAGGCCTAAAAAATCGGGAACCCCTTCCTGAGAACTCTAGAACTGCAGAAACATTCTTCACCTTCATAAACTACCTATGCAGAATAACATCTTTTATCCCTGATAAAAACCCATCAAATAACTATACTCGAATACCACTGGTGGTTCACATTTAACTCAACTCACCTTTGGACCATAAACATGAAATACGTAATCTCAATCTTTAGAAATAATGAATCCTTGATACTCCAATACTGAAACTATGCACTTGTACCAAGAACAAGCATTCACATTGCTAAATCACAAACTAGTGATTAGTCACTTAGCCATAATACCAACTTATCCTCATATTTGTAATATTTTTAAATAAGAATTAAAACTAAGTCTGCCCGAAATGCACTAGACCTTGTAGGTGTTCTAGTCTTGGTACACTCTGTAACATTATTTAACTACATGTAAACCAACAACAAACAAATTCTGTAATTCAAAATTGAATCTTTATAGAGTTATAAACTTTAATTTGAATTTGATGGGATCATGACAAAAAATGGTTAAAGCAGGGAGGGAATGATACTGGTTGATAAGTGGTTGATTACTTTTGTATAATAAATTGTATGAAAAGGAGGGGAAGAGTACTAGGATTGGCGTGAGTAGCATGTTTAGTCCCTTTTATATAAAGCGGAAGGGGGACAAAAGAGATTGTAAATATTATAGAGGAATAAGTTTACTCTGAGTATACTAGGAAAAGTGTACGGTTAGGGTTATTATTGAAAGAATTAGAGGTTAAGACAGAATGTAGGATTGTGGAATGAGCTATGGGGTTTCAGAGTGGGTAGGGGATGTGTAGATCCAGTGTTTACATTTTGAGCATATATGTGAGCTGTATTTAGATAAAAGGTTAGGAAGTTTTTTATTGCAATTTCTGGATTTTGAAAAGGCATATGATAGAGTGGATAGGGGTGCAATTGGCATATGGCTGACAAGTTTATATGGAATAGGTGGATAAGTTAACTACATGCTGTAAAGATGCTTTTTATGGGGGATAGTGAGGGCTCTGGTTAGGGTGTGTAGAGAGATGGGAGAATACTTCCAGTTAAAGTAGGTCTTAGAACAGGGATGTGTATGTCACCATGGTTGTTTTAATATCTTTATAGATCGGGGGTTTGTAAACGAAGTAAATGCTAGGGTGTTCAGGAGAGGTGGGAGAGTATTCAATACAGAATGGGAATTGACACAGTTACTTTGTGCTGATGATTACTGTTGCTTATGGGAGATTCTAAGAAAAATTGTGATGGTTAGTGGATGAGTTTGGGTGTGTGTAAAGGTAGAAGTTTGAAGCTTGGGTTGTGAAATGTCAGCAGCGAGGAGGCGGTTGGACGCAGTGGAGATATTCCTGCTTCTAAAGGGCAATGTGTGGTGTAAATTATTATGGCAGAAAATTAGGAGTGTGGAAGAAAATTAGGAGAAAGGTGTGGAGTTAATAAAGTACGCGAGTCAGAGGGCTGAAGAGGGTTTGTTGAGGTGGTTTGGTCATTTAGAGTGAATAGATCAAAGTAAAATGACATGGAGAGCATTTTAAATCTGTAGGAGAAAGAAGGCGGGGTGGGGTCGTCCTCGAAAAGGTTGGAAGGAAGGGGTAAGGGAAGGTTTTGTGGGCGAGGGGCTGGGGACTTCCAGCAGGCGTGCATGAGCGTGTTCGATAGGAGTGAATGGAGACGAATGGTACTGGGATCCTGACAATCTGTTGGAGTGTGAGCAGGTTATTTAGTTATGGAGTCAGGGAAACGGTTATTTTTATATAGCCGCGACTGAGTCCCTGGCATAATGGTAAGAAGTACTGGAAATGGGTTCAGGGTATAGCAGTTGGTGGGGATATGTTGTGTATTTTTTAAGTATATGCTTCTAAACTGTTTGTGTTCTGAGCGCTCGCAAAAACAGTGATTATGTGTGGGTGAGGTGATACGGTTGAATGGATGATGAAAAGTATTTTCTTTTTGGGGGATTTTCTTTCTCTTTGGGTACCCTGCCTCGATGGGAGATGGCGATGTTAAAAAAAAAAAAAAAACATGAATGGGTTTGCTTTATTCACATCACCGGAAAACTTCTGTGTTTACAAAAAAGACACATGTGTAATCCAGTATATATAAAACAATGTTACAAGTAAAGACGGAATAAAACCCTGCCAAGGAACTACAAACATGGCTATGAGACATTCTGAAATTTTGGAAAAGGGTATCAGTTGTTTTTTTCTGAACAGGAAAGGCCTAACAAAAAAAAAAAAAAAGAAACATTGGGTCTCATTTTCATATGTCCGGTTTTTTCGTAGGTTCGGTCGATTTTCATATGTCCGGGTTTTTCGTGGGATTCGGGTTTTGATGACTTTTTCATTAAAATTTTGTCCCAGTTTTCGTAATCCACTGGGTTTTTGTAGAATTGACAGTGGTTGCCGACCAAAGCATTACCTGCTCCCCCGCCCACAAAGCATCCCAGGTTCTGACTCAGTCTGGCTTTGTTTGTCATTGAGTGGCATTACCCACGTTTCATCCAAAACTTTTCATAAAAAATCCATTTTTTTTGTGCTTGTTTTTGAGTGGAGCTAAATAACCACCAGGGGGGCCAAAAAAAGTTCGATCCCAGCCCTTTCATAAAGGAGAGAAACATGATAGAATCAAAAAAAAACTGTAGAAAAGTACGAAAGTGGCGACCGCTCTGCCAATCTCGCCAGGATGATGGGAACCCCACATCAATGTTAAAGAAAAGCCTTGTCCCTTTTTAGGAAAACTTAAAGAATCCAAAACAACCCTTTGGACAATTTTTCATGCAACGGGGGTCCAGTGACTCCAGCTTGTTCTAGTCCCGTAAAAAAAAAAAAAAGGGAAATAACCCCTGGATAGGGCCTTGATATAAAAGTCCTTATGGAGGGGATTCCCCTTCCAAACACTAACCTCTCCTTTCCCTCCCCTTTCCTCCCCTCTTCCATACCCAACAAGAGTCTTAAATAAAGAAAAAGTGATTTTAAAATGTTCTTTCCTTTCATAGGCTTTTATTTTTTATTTTCATTGTTTTGTATGTACAACTATATTTTTTCTTTATAAAATGTTTTCTTTGTTAAATTTTTGGATGTCTGGAATGGAAAATTTGGCTTTACATTATTTTCATGGAATATTGCTTTATTTTTCAACAATTTTGGTTTTCATAGACTTTCTGGAACCCAATTAATCTGAAAACCAGTTCCACTGTAGTGAAGAGAAGTTTTTTCTTGAACTGCTCAAAAAAAAAAAAAATTTCTGAAAAAATGTTGGGTTATTCACCCCAAACCCATACATTTTGAGGATTACCCTTCCCCTGATCGCCTTATTTCCGAGGGACTGATAAGGCTAAAGTTGAAGATAGAAGAGTCATTTTTTCCCCCATCTAGTCATTCAGAGTCGGGGGAGGTGGAGAGTTATGGAGAAGCTCCCCATGAGAACTATGTCATTGAGACCAGGGTCCCTAAATATTTCTATCATGACTCAACTTTTTCGGATAAGCGTGAGCATAAATTTTGTCCTAATATAGAAAAAAGGATCTGTTGGTGGTGTGCTGTAAAACAAAAAAACCGCCCATGTGATGCATGATGGAAAAAAAAAAAACTGTGACCCTGTATATGACTTTTAGGTTTTTCTTGGGTGGTTTTTATGGTTTTATTGGCTGTTTTTTGGTATCACTTTTAAAATAAAGACATGCTACTGAAATAAAAATATTTTTGGGAAGTGAATATGGAGAGGCCTAGGGCAGACTAATGAAAAAGAGGAAAAAATTTTTGTGCCCGAATGTCTACATTATTTATTTTTGGGCTCATATTTTTAAAACCCTTTTGCGGGCCCCCAGGGGAAAATTTCCCAAACGGCACCCGTGTCCCAAGAATTTTCAAAAAAAATTTTTTTTATTTTTTTTATGAAATGGGAGAGAAACTCTTTTCTGAAATAAAAAACAAAAAGTACAAATTTGATGGAAAATTACGAAATTATGCTTTTGGGGATTTTTGATGGGCCGCAATTTTCGATCGGCGATTTTGCCCACTTTGAACTCCCTTTTAGGGTATTCCCTTTTTCCAGTACCAAAACTTTGCTATTTCACTAGTATTACTTCTTTCTATCGATTAAGCACAAGAATTCGCCCAAATAACTGTTTTTCAACTACAAAATAAAAGGACGGAAATTGGGGAATTTGGCCAGTTTAGTGCAAAGTTCAAAATATTTTGTTTCAAAATGGGGTCCAGAAAAACGAGCAGGATTCCTGGCACTAAACTAAAAAATTTTTCCTTTTTTCATTAGTTAAATTTTCAGGGTTTACAAATGAAAACCCATTTTGATTTTTAATTTACAAATGAATTTTTATTCAAACCCCCAAAAAAAAGAAGATTTACTGTCATGCAATATTGTAA
Organism: Cherax quadricarinatus; assembly: GCF_026875155.1. Classification (NCBI taxonomy): domain Eukaryota; kingdom Metazoa; phylum Arthropoda; class Malacostraca; order Decapoda; family Parastacidae; genus Cherax; species Cherax quadricarinatus. The sequence goes on along the minus strand of NW_026506934.1, from coordinate 116 downwards.
ATTGTATAAATTTTAAAATCACACATTTTGGGAAAAGTATTTAGACCCACCAGCTGGTTGTATTAGATTGTGAGGTCATTTATTTGCTCTTTAACATCACAAAAATTTAACATTTC
>NW_026506933.1:0-21511 GCF_026875155.1 Cherax quadricarinatus | reverse complement strand
CACTTGAAAGAAAAATAGGTTTGAACTATGATAATGAACGTATGATTATGGAGTAACTTGTAATGTAAACAGGCTGACTGTTGTTATGGTAGCCAGGCTCAGGCTAGGTTTATAAGACTTCTGAAGTTTGGCAGATGCACACATGATTAAAGTAAATGCATCATGTTCCTGTCCATGTATTGAGAGCATAGAGAGATATAATAGCGGATGTGATATGTGAAGGCATCTTTTTATTGGAAATAATTCAAATTTAGACACCCAAAATGCTTGCAACAGATTGCACGCAATCTGTTTATGTATATCAGATGAACCGTTGCTAACTCAGTTGTGTATCCATTTGCTCTTTTGCAACCTCCCACAAGATGAATATAGTGTCCACCGTAAACTACCCGCCTGGGCAGCAAAAAAAAAAAAAATTTGCTGACATTCCCTCATTTTTAAAGCCGTTTAATAACTTTTTTTTGGGCATTCTCAGTTTTCTTGTTCTCCACTTGATCTCACATTCTAAGTGGAACATAATTCAGACACTGCATGCCTTTATCTTCAGTATTCTCGTGCCGTCTTGTGGACATACGAAGCTTAGGTTATGTCTGATAATTCTTTATCTCCCAGTCCATTCCTTTGGCTGTTGAAGTTGAATTTATTAAAAATCCCTTCTTGATGACTTGAAGTTCTCCGTTATACTTATTGTTAGTCTGAGTATGTAGTACTTGTGATTGTTTATTCTGATTAGTTTCTCATTGTTAGTGAAGATCAGATTCAAGTTATTTTGGTTTCCAATGACAACAGTAATATAAGTCTAGAGCTTAACCCGATAGGCTCACGTCACCTTCCTTAGTTTCCAGTAGGTTCCGGTATCTCTTCGCTCAAGACAAACTTTTCAAAGAGCTCTACTTGCTCTTTGATTGATGGGCTAACCGTGTTTCCAGGCCTCTCTCTCTCGTACGACGCTGTTATTTACCAGCGTTCTATCTCCCATTAGGAAGATTGAAACCTTCAAGGAGGATAATATTTGATGTAGGATTTTTCCCTTTCTGTTCCGTGAAGTCAGGCGTTGTTGACGGTGGTTTATATGGAGGTAAAATTACTAGATTCTTGTTCTCTGTGTTAATATCAAGAACTTCCAGTAGTTCTGTTTGATGAATCCAGTTGTTTCGATCAACAAAATGTGCGTTAACATAGTTTCTGTGACCAGTTCACTCTGTCATATATTACATAATAATATATACCTGGAAAATACTCGAGGGCTTGGTCCCAAATCTGCACACTGCCATAACAACATACTGGAGTGAGAGATATGGGAGGAAGTGCAAAATGAACCCAGTGAGGAGCAGGGGTGCGGTGGGGACAATAAAGGAACATTGTATCAACATTCCTGGCCCCAGATTATTCAACATCTTACCAGAAGATATTAGAAACACGGCTGGAACAAGTGTAGAAGTCTACAAGAGGAAACTGGACGAGAATCTACACCAGGTGCCAGATCAAACCAGGCTGTGATGGATATGTGGAGCAGCGGCCTCCAGCAGCAGCAACAGCCGAGAACCAGACGAGCCTGCCCATGGCCGGGCTCCGAGAGTAGTAAGATTCTCGAAACTCATCAAAGGTATTTCAACAATAAAGACACCCAACTGTTGCACATTTATCTTACTCATCGTACCTTTGATATAATTGTGATGAGCTAGGTGAGATAAGCTCCGGCAGCCTCACCATCAATCATTTCAGGAAGTCTACTCACCTCGCCTACCTCGGAACACACAACAGTTAAGAGTCGGCTATAGCGGCTTGCCACTGATAACATACCCAAATATTCCTACACTTTATTAAACATTAATGAATTAGCATTAGACATAACTAAAATAACCTTAAAACCCTTACTTGAGACACACACCACACATACAACACACACACACACACACACACACACACACACACACACACACACACACGTGAATTGTTCCTGAGTTAAACATTACCATCCTGGTCATGACTGGTGATGCTTTTAATTAACCATCCACGCTAATGTAATTTATACAACGATTATGGTAGATCATGAAGAATTGTCAGTGACTATTGGCAAACTTCTGTCGTTCACAACGGAACATTTACTGTGGAGTGTGTCCATTATTGTAAACTGTGGGAGTGCACATTACTGTGGAGTGTGTCCATTATTGTAAAACTGTGGGAGTGCAATTACTGTGGAGTGTGTCCATTATTGTAAACTGTGGGAGTGCATATTACTGTGGAGCGTGTCCATTATTGTAAACTGTGGGAGTGCATATTACTGTGGAGCGTGTCCATTATTGTAAACTGTGGGAGTGCACATTACTGTGGAGTGTGTCCATTATTGTAAACTGTGGGAGTGCATATTACTGTGGAGCGTGTCCATTATTGTAAACTGTGGGAGTGCATATTACTGTGGAGCGTGTCCATTATTGTAAACTGTGGGAGTGCATATTACTGTGGAGCGTGTCCATTATTGTAAACTGTGGGAGTGCATATTACTGTGGAGCGTGTCCATTACTGTAAACTGTGGGAGTGACCATTACTGTGGAGCGTGTCCATTATTGTAAACTGTGGGAGTGACCATTACTGTGGAGCGTGTCCATTATTGTAAACTGTGGGAGTGACCATTACTGTGGAGCGTGTCCATTATTGTAAACTGTGGGAGTGCATATTACTGTGGAGTATGTCCATATTGTAAACTGTGGGAGTGCATATTACTGTGGAGCGTGTCCATTATTGTAAACTGTGGGAGTGCACATTACTGTGGAGAGTCCCCTTTACTGTAAACTGTGGGGGGTGAAACAATCCTGGGGGAAGGGTGTCAATTGTTTGTAAACTGTGGGAGTGCAAATTACTGTGGGTTTTTTAAACTATGAGAAAGTGAAACTTTATGGGGGCCGGTGTTTTTACTGTGGGGCCCGTGCTTTTTGGGGCCCTGGTTTTTTTACTTTTGGTAAGGGCCCTTTACTTTTGGGTAATGTGTTTAAATGTGGGTCCTGTGTTTTTATTTGGGGTCCTTTTCTTTACTGTTGGTAATGTGCTTTACTGGGGGTCCTGTGCTTTACTGTGGGTTCTGTGTTTTTAACTGTTGGTAATTTTCTTTTACGGGGCGGAAAATGAAACTTTTATGGGGGCAGTGTTACATTGCTGTGGGACGTTATATTTTTTTGGGGAATGTACATTACTTTGGGCGGTTGTAATTACTGTGGGCGGGGCCCCTTATTTTGGGCGAAGCATTACGGGGGCAGTTTTGCTTAAACGGGTGGGCTGTGTGAAATTACGGGGGGAAATTTTGTCCCATTACAGGGCTTTGGCATTATTTGTGCATTACTGGGGCAGTTTTACATACTGTGGGAAATGTACTTTTTTTCACGTGTTTATTAACGGGTGGGGGGTTTGCTTTAAAATAAATGGTTTACTTACTGTGGGTGTGTGCATTATTTGTGGGTAGTGTGCTTTAAACTGGGGGTATTTTGGGCTTACTATGTCCCAAGTGTACATTAATCGCCAGTAAAAATTTGTGTAGTACACTTTGTTTCCCAGCTAATTATTTTAAGTCCCCTTTATTTCCCCTTGACGGTCCTCCCTGAAACCTGCCGGGTTCCCACATTTTTTCTGTTTATTTCCCTCGCCCTAGACTTAGATGAGGGAAAGATTCGGGCCCCCCTCCTTTAATATAACGCCTCCGGAATATTTCCTGTGATTTTTTTCCATCCATCCATTTAAATTCCCCCTGACAAAACCCCAAAAAACCAATGGTGGCAGGGGTTTGGGTTTACAACCCATGCCTCCAAAGGACTGGTAAACAGGTTTGGGGAAAGGGGTTTATCATTTTCCTCACTATACAAATCGCGAATCTAGGGGGAGAAAGCTTTCTGGGACCCCGGGCAAAATAGGATTTTTTAAAAAGGTTTTCGAGTGGATTTGGGCTTGACTTGGTGTGCTGGCAAAGAAAAAACCCTGAATAGACTAATAGTAAGCCCAAAAAAAAGTACAAATTTCTTTTGTTGTTATTTAGTCCAAAAGTATGTCTTTTTAATTGGGTTTCCAATTTTTTTTTAATAAGGGGTGCACTTCTCTCCAAATTTTTTGAGTTTTAAAAAAACAATGAAAGACTTGTGTTCACACTTTCCCTTTTTTCTCTTAAACATTTCCCTTTCCCTTGTAAGTAAATTTCCCAGAATCGGGAAAATCACGTGAATATGATCGCCCTTTTTTTTTTAAAAAATGAACTATCGGCTAATTTCCCAGATTTATTTTTGTTTTTAAAATTTCCATTATTCCCAAAAATTTTTATTTGTTTTTTAAAAACGTTTCGTAAAAATTGTATTACTATCACCCAAAGGGAGCCTAAAAAGTTTTGCCAAATCCTTTTTTATGATTAGCTATACGTGTTGACAGTTTGGGGATCCCAAATACATTAGCATAACTGAGCGGGTTCAAAAAGGAACCCTTTGTTTCCCCAGAAACATTAAAAAAAGGGTTCCCCTCGTGCCATGATGCCCAAAATCCCTTAAACCCTGCAAGTTGGGCCCAGGGCTCTGCCTCACTCCTCAACGAGGCTTAGAAAAACGGTAAACCCAAGGGGCCCGAACTCTCCAAGAAATCGTAATTTAACATTTCCAAAAACATTTTAAACAACTTTTCCACATCCTTTTTATCTCCCAAAAAAACCCCAAAACAACAATTACTCTGAGTGGGTTTTACTTTTCGTGGGAAATGTGCATTACTGTATGCAGTTTTCTTTTTTGTGGGGAGTTTTACATTACTGGGGGCAGGGGGGGCATTACTCTGAAAATGTGCATTGCGGGGTTTTATTTAAAAATAAATTTTTACCCTGGAGAATTTCCCGCAGGCCCTTCAAACTCCACTTTAAACTTGAAAGTGACATGTTTTCTGGAAAGGGAAATTGACGGGTTCATGACTCCGAAATCGTAAATGACAGGGTTTCAAACAAACCATCCCCGGGGCCCGGGGATTTGATAGTTCATAAACTGCCCTTTATAAACCCTTGAAGCTCAAATTTGGGGTTTAAATAAAGTCTACATTGACTTGAAAACACTCACTTTGCCCTTATAAAACAATAAAAAGGGCCCCTGTTAGAAATGAAAAAGTTTTTGGCATTGGCTCAAAAAAAATTCTTTTTGGGGAACTTTTGCAATTTAGGTAAGTTTTTTTTGCTTGTGTCTTCACTAACCCAACACACAAAATTCTTCATTGCCACTTTTAAATACCCCCATCACTATATTTACCACAATCACCATCTTCCACTATCATCACCCAACCACGCCCTAAAAACACTATAAATAATGCCAAAAATATTTTTCACAATCGTTTATTAGTCCGGGGACTACCAAAATTCCGACCAGGTGTTCCATGGGAGTAAAAAGGAAAGTTTTTTGCCCCCTGATCTTAAAATTACCCTTTAATTTTATTTTTTGGGATTTTTAAGAGTTTTCCCTACTCTAACACCCGGGCCCCGGGTTTGACTTTTTCTCCCCCGGGGCCCTAGATTTTTTTGGCCCGGAAACCAACTTGTCTGGCCCGGGGCGGTTTTTTTTTGGCCCTGGCCCAAAGTTGTCGGGGCCCTGGGCTAGTTTTTTGGGGCCCCCTGGACCAAGCTTGTCGGGCCCCTGGGCGGGTTTTGGTTTGGCCCGGGCCAAGCTTTTTTGGGCCCGGGGGGTAGGCTTGTTTGCCTGGCAACACGCAAACTTCAACGGGTTTACATACCAGGTAACAAATGGTATTGTAAAAATTTTGCTTTTAAAACCCAACCTACAGCAAATCCCCATAGAAATAAAAACCCCCCCCATTAAGGTAAATCTTAACAAACAACGAGAAACAAATCAGAGAAAAAGACATAACAAAAGTAACATCCCATCACCCACCCATCTTTGCAAAACCCAAACAAGAAAAAATTTGTTGGTTTAGGAATTTCCCCTCAATAATGTTTTGTAGGAGATGTTCAGAAATTTTTAAATTTCCCCAACAGTTCCCTGAAATTAAACGGGCAAAAAATTTACGAAAAAAAATTTATCAACATATCCTAAAAAAAACAGTCATGATCCCCCAAAATTTTCACCATTTCCTGGGAAAAGTTTGAAAAAGGTACCATTAATTTTTAATACTGAAAAAACCCCCAGAAGATCAAAAAAAAGAAAAAGAGAAGAATATGAACTTTAGAAAAAAAAAATTATTTAAAACAGTTTTTAAAAACTGAATTCGTCACAGCGAAGGAAAGAAAAACTCAGAAAAAGCTTACCGAGATAAACAAAAGTTTCCCACCAGTCTCACCAGACAAAGGGACGCAAGGAACAAACACATCAAAACTTGCAAAAAGTTCCAAAAAGTAATTTAAAAATTTTGTAGAAAAAAAGTTAAGGAAAAAATCTCAGTATTCGACCATTGATCACCAACGTTCATACATTACCCATGAACATAAAGGAACAAAATCCTTAAAGACCAAAATTTCGACTCAATGTTTTTAGCCATGCAGACCAAAAAAAAGGCCATGCAGACTAAATGAAGGCCCAAACAGGGCCAAATAAAAAATGCAGACCAAATAAAGGGGCCCTGCAAAAAGTAAAAGGGATGCAGATCAAACAAAAACCATTCGACCCAAGTAAAGGGAAAGTAAACCAAAAAAAGCCCATGCCCAAAACAAAAAAAGCCATGAGAGCAAATAAAAAACCCTGCGCCAAAGGGAAAGGGCCCGCCCGACAAATAAAGGCCTTTCGACCAAATACAAAAGGGGGGGGATTCAAATAAAATAAAGTCATGCAGAAAAAAAATAAAGGCCATACAGACCAAATAAGGTTTATGCAGGCCAAAAAAATAAGCCATTCAAACCAAAAAAAGGGCCCCCTTTCTATCCAACTGAAGGGCCCTGCAGACCAAATAAAAAGGCCCTTTCAAACCAGATTTAAAAGGCCCCTGCAGACCAAATAAAGGCAATGCAACCAAATAAAGGCCTGGAGACTAAATTTAAAAGGGCCCTGCAAACCAAAAAAAGGGCCTGCAACCAAAAAAAAGGCCATGCAACCAAATAAAGGGTTTTGCAGGGCCAAAATTTAAAAGCCCCTACGGGCCAAATAAAGGCCTTACAACCAAGACAAAGGCCCCCAAAGACCAAATAAAGGCCCATGCAAACCCCAAAAAAAGGCCAAAACCAGACCAAATAAAGGTCATACCCCTAAAAAAAAAGGCCAGCCCTCCCAAAAAAAAGGCCCCTACAGCCGGGTAAAAGCCATACAGACCAAATAAAGGGGCCTTTCAGACCAAAATTTAAAAGGGCCCTGCAAACCCAAAAAAAGGCCACGAAACCAAATAAAGGCTATTGCAGAAACAAATTTAAAAACCATACCGACTAAATTTAAAGGCCCCTACGACCAAATGGGAAAGGCCCATACAGACCAAAAAAAAAAGGCCCAATTAAAAGACCAAATAAAGGCCATGCGACCAAAAAAGGGGCCCTAAAAACCAAATTTAAAGGGGGCCCTAAAAGACCAAAAAAAAGGGGCCCTAAAAGCCAAAAATAAAAGGCCCCTGCAGACCAAATAAAGGCCATGCAGACCAAATAAAGGCCCCCTGCAGACCAAATAAAGGGGGCCCAAAAGACCAAATTTAAAGGGCCCTAAGGGCCAAATAAAGGCCCCCTACAGACCAAATAAAGGCCAGCAGACCAAATAAAGGCCATGAAAACCAAATAAAAGGGCCCTACAAAACCCGATAAAAGCCCTGCAGACCAAAAAAATGCCATACAGACTAAATAAAGGCCATTTCAGACCAAATAAAGGCCCTTAAAAAAAGACCAAAAAAAAGGCCCCTTTCAGACCCAAAAAAAAGGCCATGCAGACCAAATTAAAAAGGGTATACAAAAACCAAATGAAGGCCATACAGACCAATAAAGGCCATTTCAACCAAATGAAGGCCATACAGGCCAAATAAAGGCCAACAGACCAAATAAAGGCCCTGCAGACCCAAAAAAAAGGGCCCTACAGAACCAAAAAAAGGCCATGCAGACCAAAATAAAGGGCCCTTTCAACCCCAAAAAAAGGGGAATACAGACCCAAAAAAAGGGGTGCAGACCCAAAAAAGGCCATACAGAACCCCCCAAAAAAAGGGCCCCTACAGGCCAAAAAAAAGGCCATACAGACCAAATTTAAAAGGGCCCTACAACCAAATAAAGGCCATACAGACCAAAAAAAAAGGCCCTTTTCAGACCAGATAAAAGCCAAACAGAAACCCCCAATTAAGGGCCCTACAGGGCCCCAAAAAAGGCCATTCAGAAAAAATAAAGGCCATTTCAAAACCAAAAAAAAAGGCCCCTACAGACCCAAAAAAAAGGAAAAAGACCAAAAAAAGGGCCTTTCCCAACCCAAATTTAAAAGGGCCCAAAAGACCCAAAAAAAGGCCCCTACAGGCCAAAAAAAAGGCCATACAACCCCAAATGAAGGCCATACAGACCCCAAAAAAGGCCCATACAGACCAAAAAAAGGCCGTGCAGACTAAATTTAAAAGGCCCTGCAGGGCCAAATAAAAAGGGCCCTACAGACCAAAAAAAAGGGCCCCTCAGACCAAATAAAGGCCTTAACAGACCAAATAAAGGCCCTACAGACCCAAAAAAAGGGGCCCTGCAAAACCAAATTTTAAAAACCATACAAGACCCAAAAAAAAGGCCTGCAGAACCCAAAAAAAGGCCATGCAGAACCAAAAAAAAAGCCATGCAGACCAAAAAAAAGGCCATTTCGACCAAAAAAAAGGCAACCCGACCAAATAAAGGGGCCCTGCAAAAACCAAAAAAAAGGCCATACAGACCTTTTAAAAAAAAAGGGCCCTAAAAAGACCAAAAAAAAGGCCATGCAGGGGGGGGCCCCCAAAAAAAGGGGCCCTACAGGGCCAAATAAAGGCCCTGCAGACCCCAAAAAAAGGCCCAAAAGACCAAATAAAGGCCCTACAGGGCCAAAAAAAAGGCCCTTTCAAACCCAAAAAAAGGCCATTTCAGACCAAATAAGGCCATGCCAAGACCAAATTAAAAGGGATACAGGGCCCAAATTTAAAGGGGGGATACATTACCAAATTTAAAAGGCCCTACAGAAACCCAAAAAAAGGCCATGAGACCAAATAAAAGGCCAAAACAGACCAAAAAAAAGGCCAAAACAGACCAAAAAAAAGGCCCCTGCAGACCAAATAAAAGGCCCGCAGGACCAAATAAAGGCCGTACCCGACCAAAAAAAAGGGTTTATACAAAACCAAATAAAGGCCCCCTTTAAAAACCAAATTAAAGGCCCTGCCGGCCAAATGGGAAGGGCCATACAGAACCCAAAAAAAAGGGCCCTGCAGACCAAATAAGGCCCCTACAGACCAAATAAAGGGCCCTTTCAACCAAATGAAGGCCATACAAACCAAATAAAAGGGAAAAACAGACCAAAAAAAGGCCATGCAGACCCCAAAAAAAAGGCCTACGACCAAATAAAAAGGCCCTACAGACCAAATAAAGGCCAAACAGACCAAATAAAGGGCCTTTCAGGGCCAAAAAAAGGCCATGCAGACCAAATAAAAAGGGCCCTACAGAAAAAAAAATAAAGGCCATGCAGACCAAATAAAAGGCCCTGCAGACCAAAAAAAAGGCCTTTCAGGGCCAAATAAAGGCCAAACAGCAAAAACACAGAACAAACCAGATAAAATTTAACACTTGGACAGGATCTTTAATTTTTGTTAGTTTTAAAAAAAGTAACCAAAAATGCCAATTCGAATATTTTTTTAAAAAAATTACTACTAAATTGTGCGGCTAAAAAATTTATTTTATTTACGGGAGTATCCGTGATTTGAAGTTGCTCTCTTTCGTCTCTCTCTCCCCTTCTCTCTCTCCTTTTTCCCCACTCTAAAATCATTTAATATTTAACCTTCCCGTGTTTTTAATTTCTCATTTTGCAATTTAAAATTTTTAATAAGCATTGTGTTAAAAACCCTTAAAAAAGCTTGTTTAAAAAAAAACCCCTGTAATAAGGGATTTTGTAATAATCATTGTAATAAGCATTTGTGTAAAAAGCAAATTTTTTAAAGTGTTGAAAAATTTCCCCTTTTTTTTTTTTTTAAAAAACAAAAAAGTATGGGGATCGGGCCCCAAAAAATTTTGGGATCGGGATCAAAGTTTGTGTCCCTTTTTTATAGAATACAAATTCTTGGGCGTTTTTTAAAACCAGTACTTTGATACAGAAAATGTGCAGGGCGGGAAACCTGCTTTTTTTTTAAAAAATTTGCTGTTTGTGAATTGTTAAAGGGCATATATATATATATATTATATATATATATATATATATATATATAAAAAAATTAAATATATATAAAAAAAATAAAAATTAAAAAAATAAATATATATTTTAAATTTTAATTAAAGGGGAAACCCAAAATTTTATTTTGGAAAAGGGAAAACCCCACCTAGAAAGACAATAAACGACCTCAGGGAAAAAATCAAAGGTTTTTCCCCCGGGCTGTTTGAATTTTTTCTTCTCCTACCACCCCCTATATATTTTTTATTCTATGTGAACTTTTATTATAAAAAAATACTTTTTACAGAAAAAAACATAAACATGAATACAATGGCACAATGTAAAAAGATCATGAATTTCCCCCAAAGCTCCTCCGAGGCTGGACGTGAGCCAAGTATGCAGCAAGCATTTCCTCTCTGGATGGCGATGCTGAGGCGCGGGAAACATGGAAAGTGGCTGCCCTTGGGTCCCTGGTGGTGTCGATGAGTCTGGAACCCAATTCTTTAAGGAAACGTGTGGCATTTTTTCCCATGTCCCAAGGTCTCTGATCCCACTGGGACAAATTGATACTGTTGGCTAATGTCCTGTACTTGCTGATCTTGTACTCCTCCCTGTGGTCAGCAGCTCCTCCCTGTCCCCCCCACACTGTGATGGTATAGGGTGTCAGCCAGTGTGGACACACAGGTATAGTCCCATGCTAAGAGTTTGCCATTTTTCCCAAGGATAGATGGTGATCCCTCGGGGGCGGTTTGCTGGGTTTGGGTTTATTGTTTGCTGCAAGTGATAGTGGCTCCCTCTCGGCAGGGCATCCAGCTTTTAGCAAGGGTTCTCTTAATGAGTCGTTGACCTCATTGTGTCTTGCATGCCAGCCCTTGGTTTTGGAACAGTTAAGGGCCCATGTAGCCGTATTGGTCTGCTTGCACTTCCCCGCAAATAAAACATATATTCTGTGTGAATTGGGGCAGCAAGGCGCAGAGCCACTGCAATACGGAGGGTCTTAGGGTCGGTCGCGTTCCCTTGCCGATATGGGAACTGTTTGGGGAAGTCCCCGGAGTGATGTGCACTCACAGCCTGGAGACGGGCAATCTCCCTATCTGATGTTGCACCCCGAGCATGTTGGCAAGCACCCTTTTCAGCAATTGGGCCATCCCAGCTTGACTGTTTGTGAGCCAGTGCTGCACTAGGGTTTGGTGGGTGGGGGCGCAAGAGTCTCCCATTCGGTGATGGCACTGGGATAGCTAGGGTCTTCTATTCCTGCTGAGTCACTGAGGGTTGTCGGAAGAATTTGTCTTATCAACTCGTTTGAAAGCAATGGAAGAGGACAGGAAAGCTGGTAGAGCAATCTGGGAGGATCTGCGTACTCCTAGCCCTCCCAAACCTGACCCGAAGTGAGGCTTGCAACCACTGTCCATGTCAAGGGAAAGATTCAATACCTCTCTAGCATGGCCTTCAGGAGAGAGTCATATTCTTGAGTTTTGGACTGCTGAAGCTGGGGAGCATCTCAGAAAATAGGTAAGTTTTGGGATTGACAGGCACCTGGTGAGTGGTAGAAGGCATCATTTGTCAATGTCTTTCATCCTGCTTTCCATCGTCCGGAGGTCTGAGACTTTTTTTTCCCAGGATCAGATCGATGGCATTGGACCAAGAGGAGCACGAGGAGAGTGCTATTGGCTAGATCAATGGGTCGTGCTCCTGGTAAAACTGCACTTAATATTCTGGATCATCTGTTGATTGGTAGAAACTATTTCACATTTGGTGGGGTTTAAAGAAAGGCCCAGGCTTTTCTCCCAAAGTCTTTAATTTTACTGATGTCCTCTAGGAGAGATTCTGTTGTGCCAGCCAGGGTTACCGTCGTCCAGGAACCAGATATTGAGCTCGCTGGAGAGTGCCTCCGTGACTTCCTTGATGACCAAACAAAATAGAAGGGGGCGAGGGTCCCCCTGTTGCACGTCCTCACAGAGTCAATTTCATGGTCCCCCAAACATAGTTTGGAAGTCATACTATAACACGATTCTATGAAGGGAAAAAGGAAGGGAAGTTTTTAAAACTGCTTGGAGAGCAGCATCCCTTCTGACTGAGTTGAAGCATTGGCAAAGTCCAATTTGACCAAGGCTTTTTCATAGGGACATGTTTTTGATATATACTCGTGCTGCCCTGGGCAGCTGCTTCACAGCCCTGTTGAACGCCGAAAACCGAGCTGAGTTGGGTTTCAGCATTGCAGCAGCCTCTTGACTCACCCTTCTTACTGCAGCCTTGGCGACTAGGCACCGAAGGGTGTTACCCACGCAATGGGCCTGATTCCGCCATCACTTTTTTCCGGAGGGACACAATGAGGGACCAAAGAAAAAGGGTCTGATGGCCTTTGGGACACCGCCAGCCAGGCACAGGTTGGAAAATTTGGTGAGTTCAGACAGCAGCCCCTCTGAAACCTCACCAAGTGCTGGATTGAGTATTTGTTTTAAGTGTTGAGGCCTTAAACCGGTGAAACCTCCTGCTGAACCCTGTAGAAATGACATAGCAGCTTTTATAACACACAGCATCCCGTAAGGTTAGATGTTCTACGCCTGCTGCAATGTCAGGGAGGTCAATGTTGGTACTGGGAGCCCTGGGTGGATGTTTGTCCTTCAGAGCTTGCGCCGTGCTGACGTCCTTGGGAGCGATGGTATCCTCACTGGTTATAAGTCTCAGAGCTCCAATAGTACTACCCTCTTCAATTTTTTTGCTTAATTTGGGCTCTGATTTTTGAGGTGTCGGGTGTGTCCTGTTGTTGGCATTTGCCCGGCGGGTGTTTGTCGCCTAGGGGGGGGACAGACGAGGTTGTCATCCCTTGGGAATGCATTTATTGCCCTAATAACATGTGTTGCTAGTGACTTGTCCCTCCTTGGTGGGACAGCCAAACAGGCATTGCCAAAAAGCAGCAAGTTGTGCAGGATCTGTTGTCTGAAGGGCATCGTTGACTTTCTTCAGAAGGTCAGTGAATTTGCTAGCAGCTTGAGGGCGAGTGCTTTGGGGATGTGTGTCAGAGTCCTGGGGGATGTTAATTTGATTGCAGATTTGAGGTCCTCTTGTAGAGGTGTAAGTCACGGTAGCTGTCAGCCCTGTCTGCTGGGGGAGGCTGTTGGTTGTTCTATTTGGGGAGCTCTCCTGGAGCCTAGACATCCATTGTGTGTGCACGGATGTTGCCAGATGTGGGATTGAGTGCACTTTCCCTTGAGGCACACCGGCAGATGCCTCGTGAACGACAGCTTGGCTCTGTCGTGAAGATTCCTGGGAACCCGCGACTATTTGTGACATTGCTGTATCGTGGGGGTGGGAGGGCGCCAGCTGTGGGTGGACGGGTGAAGGGAGCATGGATGCATGGGGGATGAGGGTGGGGAGTACCCGGCGGCGGAACTTGTAATTGGTGGGCACTAAACGGCAACACCCTTGGTCGGGAAGTCAGTGGGCCTAGGCTGGGATGGAGGGGTGGGATCTGGGATGGGGGAGGGGGGAGGGAGTGGCCCTGTGTGTTCGCTCAAGACGCACATCACTGACTACTTTTGAAATTTTGTTATACACTTATTGTTCCATTTAGAAAAAAACCCCTCGCCATTTGGCACACTAATCACCTGCTCACACTATTAACAGAGGTTGTCCTTCTGTTCATCATCCAATGACCGTGTCGTGGGCGGCCACTTCCCTCCCCAACCCGCGACCCCGGCCGATCACAGATGTAAACAAAACCTCCTCCACACCTCCCTGCCAGGGTCCCTCACCACCGCTACTTCCCTAATCCCAACTGCCATATGTGTGTGTGTGTGTGTGTGTGTGTGTGCGTGTGGGGTGTGTGTGTGTGTGGTGTGTGTGTGTGTGTGTGTGTGTGTGTGTGTGTGTGTTTGTTTTCGCCCACATCAGGGAGGCCAAAGCAGCATGGGGGTTTGAGTCTTGGCTAGTGTAGTGTTGTTATTGATCAATACCCCTCGTTCGTGGTCACAATAATATATATATATAAAATATTATATATATATAATATATATATATTATAAATATATATATATATATAATATATATATATTTATATTATTTTTTTTTTTTTTCAGCAAGTCGCCGTCTCCCACCGAGGCAGGGGACCCAAAAAAGAAAGAAAATCCCCAAAAAGAAAATACTTTCATCATCATTCAAACACTTTCTCCCCACTCACACATTTTCACTGCTTTTGCAGAGGTGCTCAGAATACAACGTTTAGAAGCATATACGTATAAAGATACACAACATATCCTCCAAAATGCCAATATCCCAAACCCCCCGTTTAAAGTGCAGGCATTGTACTTCCCATTTCCAGGACTCAAGTCCGACTATATGAAAATAACGGTTTCCCCGAATCCCTTCACTAAATATTACCCTGCTCACACTCCAACAGATTTTGTCAGGTCCCAAGTATCATTCGTCTCCATTTACTCCTATCTAACACGCTCATGCACGTTGCTGGAAGTCCAAGCCCCCTTTCCCACAAAACCTCCTTTACCCCTCTTTCCCAACCCTTTCGAGGACGACCCCTACTCCCCCTTCCTTCCCTATCGATTTATATGCTTTCCATGTCATTCTACTTTGATCCATTCTCTCTAAATGACCAAACCACCCCAACACCCCCTTCTTTTTGCCCTCTGACAAATGCTTTTATTAACTCCACACCTTTCCAATTTCCACACTCCGAATTTTCTGCATAATATTTACACCACACATTGCCCTTAGACAGGACATCCCCAAACTGCCTCCAACCGTCTCCTCGCTGCTGCATTTCCCACCCAAGCTTCACATCCTTTATAAGAGTGTTGGTACTACTATACTTTCAAACTTTCCCCTTCTTTGCCTCCACAGATAACGTTTTTTGACTCCACATATACCTCAACGCACCACTCACCTTTTTTTCCCTCATCAATTCTATGATTAACCTCATCCTTCATAAATCCATCTGCCGACACGTCAACTCCCAAGTATCTGAAAAATTCAACTTCTTCCATACTTCCTCCTCCCCAATTTGATATCCAATTTTTCTTTTTCTAAATCATTTGATACCCTCATAACCTTACTCTTTTCTATTTTTCACTTTCAACTTTCTACCTTTACACACATTCTCAAACTCATCCATAGCCTTTGTAATTTTTTCTTTAAAATTCTCCCATAAGCACAGTATCATCAGCAAAAGTAACTGTGTCAATTCCCATTTTGAATTTGATTCCTCATAATTTAATCCCACCCCTCTCCCGAACACCCTAGCATTTACTTCCTTTTACAACCCCATCTATAAATATATTAAACAACCATGGTGAAATTACACATCCCTGTCTAAGACTACTTTACCGGGAAGTATTTCTCCTCTCTTCTTTCACACCCTAACCTGAGCCTCACTATCCTCATAAAAAAAGCTCTTTACAGCATTTAGTAGCTTACCACCTATTTTCCATTTTACTTGCAACATCTGCCACATTGCTCCTCTATCCCACTCTATCATATGCTTTTCTAAATCCATAAATGCAATAAAAACTTTCCCCACCTTTATCTAAATACTGTTCACAATATATGCTTCAATGTAAACACTTGATCTACACATCCCCTACCCCCTCTGAAGCCCCCCTGCTCATCCGCAATCCTACATTTGTCTTACCTCTAATTTTTCAATTATAACCCTACCGTATACTTTTCCTGGTATACTCAGTAAACTTATTCCTCTTAATTTTTACATTCTCTTTTTTCCCCCTTCCCTTTATATAAAGGGACCCATACATGCTCTCCGCCAATCCCTAGGTACCTTCCCCTCTTTCATACATTTATTAAATAAAAGTACCAACCACTCCAACACTATATCCCCCCTGCTTTTTAACATTTCTGTCATGATCCCATCAGTTCCACTGCTTTACCCCCTTTCATTCTACGTAATGCCTCACGTACCTCCACCACACTTACATTCTGCTCTTCTTCACTCCTAAAAGATGGTATACCTCCCTGGCCAGTGCATGAAATTACCACCTCCCTTTCTTCCTTAACATTTAAAGTTCCTGAAAATATTTCTCGCATCTACCTAATACCTCCCTCTCCCCATCTACTAACTCCCCTACTCTGTTTTTAACAGACAAATCCATACTTTCCCTAGGCTTTCTTAACTTGTTTAACTCACTCCAAAATTTTTTCTGATTTTCATTAAAATTTCTTGACAGTGCCTCTCCCACTCTTTCATCTGCTCTCCTTTTGCACTCTCTCACCACTCTCTTCACCTTTCTTTTACTCTCCATATACTCTGCTCTTCTTATAACACTTCTGCTTTGTAAAAAACCTCTCGTAAGCTACCTTTTTCTCTTTTATCACACCCTTTACTTCATCATTCCACCAATCACTCCTCTTTCCTCCTGCCCCCACCCTCTATAACCACAAACTTCTGCCCCACATTCTAATACTGCATTTTTAAAACTATTCCAACCCTCTTCAACCCCCCCACTACTCATCTTTGCACTAGCCCACCTTTCTGCCAATAGTCGCTTATATCTCGCCCGAACTTCCTCCTCCTTAGTTTATACACTTTCACCTCCCTCTTACTTGTTGTTGCCACCTTCCTCTTTTCCCATCTACCTCTTACTCTAACTGTAGCTACAACTAAATAATGATCCGATATATCAGTTGCCCCTCTATAAACATGTACACTGGAGCCTACCCATCAACCTTTATCCACCAATACATAATCTAACAAACTACTGTCATTCGTGCTACATCGTGCCTTGTATATTTATTTTATCCTCTTTTTCATAAAATATGTATTACTTATTACCAAATTTCTTTCTACACATAGCTCAATTAAAGGCTCCCCATTTACATTTACCCTGGCACCCAAATTTACCTACTACTCCCTCTATAACATTTTACCCACTTTAGCATTGAAATCCCCAACCACCATTACTCTCACACTTGATTCAAAACTCTCCACGCATTCACTCAACATTTCCCAGAATCTCTCTCTCTCCTCTACACTTCTCTCTTCTCCAGGTGCGTACATGCTTACTATAACCCACTTTTCACATCCAATCTTTATTTTACTCCACATAATCCTTGAATTTATACATTTGTAGTCCCTCTTTTCCTGCCATAGCTTATCTTCAACATTATTGCTACTCCTTCTTTAGCTCTAACTCTATTTGAAACCCTGACCTAATCCATTTATTCCTCTCCATTGAAACTCTCCCACCCCTTCAGCTTTGTTTCACTTAAAGCCAGGACATCAGTTTTTCTTCTATTCATAACATCCACAATCATCTCTTTCTTATCATTTGCACAACATCCACGCACATTCAGACTTCCCACTTTGACAATTTTCTTCTTCTTATTCTTTTTAGTAATCTTTACAGGAAAAGGGGTTACTAGCCCATTGTTCCCGGCATTTTAGTTGACTTTTACAACACGCATGGCTTACGGAGGAAAGATTCTTATTCCACTTCCCCATGGATATAAAAGGAAAAGTAATAAGACCAAGAACTATTAAGATAAAATCAAAGAAAACTCAGATGAGTGTGTATAAATAAACGTGTGCATGTATGTGTAGTGTGACCTAAGTGTAAGTAGAAGTAGCAAGACATGCCTGTAATCTTGCATATTTATGAGACAGACAAAAAAAACACCAGCAATCCCACCATCATGTAAAACAATTACAGGCTTTTATTTCACACTCACTTGGCAGGACAGTAGTACCTCCGTGGGTGGTTGCTGTCTACCAACTACTACCTATATATATATATATATATATATTTATATATATATATATATATATATTATATATATATATATATATATAGGATGGGGTCCACCTCTGGTGTAAATTGTGGGACCCATAGCTCGGAGAAGTGGATAAAAAGGCTTCAAGGAAGAATATTTGGATTTCTTCCTGAAGCCATTTGAATATTCCACTTCCTCCTACACCCATCTTTTAAACTATTTTTTTTTTTACCAATAGGAATATTTTATTACATAATATGGCACAGAAGATTTAAGAGATACATTGTTGATATAAAGGTGGCATATACGGTAACATGTTGTTACGTGTGTATCACCGATTATAAGGCGAAAATCTCATCCAGCTCCTCAGAGCTGGGGCGCGTGCCCAAATGCAGATGCATTACCCTTTGAACAGCGCACTGAGCCGTGGAACAGAAAACTAGCTGCCCTGGGATCCCTAGTTACCCTGATGAGTCTTTTTCCCAGCTCCTTAAGGAAATTAGATGCACTCTTTCCCCATGAGCCAAGGGTCTCTGAGCCTATGGGAACAAACATATATGATGGCAAGTTCTCCATATTTTCTAGACTTTTGGGACTCCCTAAAGCTGGCAGCTGCCCTCCTTCCTCCCTGGTGTATTGGAGATAGGTATCAGCCAAGGTAGATGCACATGTATAGTCCCACACCACCTGCTTCCCATCTGTCCAGGCTTGAAGGGTGATACCATCTGGACGCTTCTGGCTGCCATCAGTCTGCATAGTTGGGGTGGCTCCCTTACTGCTGGGCATCCAGTGTTGTGAGGCTCCTCTTGATAATGTTATTAACCTCCTCATGTCTTGCAATCTTTCCCTCGGATTTACGGCACACAAGACATGGTACCCGAATCGGTCTGCTGCTTCACTGCCACAAATACACCTGTGTTCGGCGAGAATAGGGGCGGCAAGTCGAAGGGCAACACCGATGCGGATGGTCTGTGGGTCGAGGCGTGTGCCAAGGCTGGAGTGGGAACAGCCAACAGAAAGTCCCCAGCATGAGGGGCTCTCACTGCCAGCAGGCGGGCTCTATCCTTCCCTGACACACTCTGAAGCATCGTTGAGGCTATATTTTCCACTATTGGACCATCCCAGTGCGATTGTTTGTAGTTGTTGGGGGGAAGCAGGTCTGGTTTCTGAGCCCGTTAGATTATCCCAGATCATTGCTCCGTCAAGGAATTTTTGGTCCTGGGCTCCAATCTTGTCCCTAAGATGTTCAGGGAGAATCGCTGCTACAAGCTCTCTGGATGCAATACACGAGGACAGAAAAGCAGGTAACGCAATCTGTGATGACTTGCGGACACCAATGCCTCCTAGTCTGACTGGAGTGTAGCTTGGTTCCACTGCCGTCTTCTAGAGTAAGGTTAAGTACTTTCGTAAAAATCTGCCTCAGAATACTGTCATATTCGTGCAGTATAGGGTTATCATATGAAGGTGCACATCTTAGGAAATATGTCAACCTGGGCAGACTCAAGCACTTTGTGAGAAGGTACAAGGCATCGTGGGTGTCCAGATTGCCTATTCGTTGTTCCATTCTCCTTAACTCTTCCAATTTCTTCTGAGAATTGTGTCAATGGCATTGCTTCCCAGAGGTGCTCCTAGCAAGACACTATTTGTGGGGGCAATGACTGCTGCTCCTGGTAGTTTTGATCTCACTGCATTTATCACTTGTTGACTGACTGAGATGATTTCACATTTGGATGGATTCAGGATGAGACCCATTTCCTGTCCCCGTGTCATTACCTGTGTAAGGTCATGTAGGAGGGACTCCTTTGTACCTGCTAGTGTGCCATCATCTAGGAACCAGATGTTTAGCTCGCTGGTCAGTCTGCTGTGATTTCCCTAACTGCAATACAGAAGAGAAATGGTGCAAGAGGATCTCCTTGTTGGACACCCTCCGATGATGTGATTTCATGCTCTCCAAAGAGAAGCATTGATTCCTTGCTATACCCAGCTGAAACAAAAGGGAAGAGACATGGGAAATGTTCTTGTACTGCTGCTAATACACGTCTCTTTTCAGGAGATTGAACGCATTCTTGAAATCTAATTTTACCATGCATTGTCCTCAGGCAGGTTGTTGATATATGCCCTTGTTGCATGAACCGCTGCTTCACTTCCTTGAGAGACCCCAAAGCCAAGCTGGTTTGGTTGAAGCATCATGGCTGCCTGTGCACGAATACTTCGGACAGCAGCTTTGGATACGAGGCGGCGTAAGGTGTTGCCTACTGCAATTGGCCGAATTCCTCCACTTCTTTTTAAGTGCACAAAGTGTTGCACCAAAAAAGAAAGGTTAATTTCATCAGGAATCAGACAGCAAGGAATTGTTGACGAACCTTGTGATCTCTGAAAGCAGTGTCTCTGCAATTTCCCCAATAACTGGATTAACCATTTCCTTTAAATGCTGTGGCCTTATTCCAGTGTAACCCCCAGCAGAGCCAGATGGGAACGACATTATTGCTTTGTAAATGTCTGAGTCTTCCACAATCAATGGTTCCATAGTGGGGACAGAGGTGTTGGAACTGTTGGTGCCATGGTTTCCCTGGCAGGGTGCTTTCCTCTAAGTGTTTCAGCCGTGTCAGCATCCCTGGGAGCAACTGTATCTTCATGGTAATAATTCTGATTGCCCCCACTGTGTTGCCCTCTTCAATTTTCTTGCTCACCTGGACTCTGACTTTTTCACTGTCAGTAGAGTGAGTGGGGTTCTGCCTCTCCCTTTTTTGTGTTGACGGGGAAGGTGAATGAGGTTATCAACTCTAGGAAAATCTCTTAAGGATTTAATTATCATTGAGGCTAGCCTCTTTCCCCTTCTTTCCGGCACAGCTAAGCAGACATTGCCAAAAAGTAGCAAGTTGTGCCATGCCTTGATGGTTGGTGGAGCATTTAAGATAGTGGAACCATCGTTTACTTTTTTCAGGAGGTCTGTAAGTTTTCCAGCTGCGTGTGGACGGGCTGCTTTGGGAATATGTGTGAGTGTCCTCGTACCTGTTGCTTTGATTGCTTCCAAGAGATTGTCTGATGAGATAAAATCTGTTGGAGTGGGTTCAGGTGCCTGAGGTGGCTCTGGATCATCACTTTCCACAGGAGGACATCCTGACCAGGGCAACTACGTGTTTGCGGAGGAAACCATTAGAGTTGAGACAACGAAGCTGTAAGCATGACCGACACTTGCCTCTCTCTAGTATTGCCAGCCGTGCCATTTCCCTGGCTGCTTGCTTCCTCCTGGTTGGCATCCATCTGCTAGACTAGACAATAGGAGTGGAATATGACATGCTGGGTGGGTTATGGTGCGTGGAAGGTAGTGAACTTGACCGTGGTGGCCTGGTGGTAGTTTGAGGGGCCGGGAGGGGAAGGGGAAAACTTCCCTTGGGAATTAGGTGGGGGAGGCGCAGGTTGAGTGGGGTTATCCCGGGGAGTACAATACACATGGACTTGCACACTATATATTGTTCACACTGTTTTAAAACAAT
>NW_026506932.1:0-23250 GCF_026875155.1 Cherax quadricarinatus | reverse complement strand
GGTACCAGAAAAAAAAACACAACAGGTGGGGGATTCGGGAGGAAGGGATCATGCCAAATAAAACACAAAAAAGGTGGGAGTCAAAAGGGGAAGGGAGGGTCCCAAAGATACAACACAACAGGTGGAGAGTCAAAAGAAAAGGGATGGTCCCCCAGTTTCAAAAAAACAGGGGGAAGTCAAAAGGGAAAGGATGGCCCAGAACAACACAACGGGGGAAAGAGTCAGAAGAAAGGGATGGTAAAAGATACAACACAACGGGTGGAGAGTCAAAAGGGAAAGGGAGGGTACCAGATACAACAAAAACGGGTTTGGAGAGTCAAAAGGGAAAAGGGGATGGTACCGATAAACACAACAGGTGGAGAGCCCGAAGGAAGGGAGGGTACCTATAAAAAAAAACAGGTGGAGAGGGGGAAATAAAGGGTAAAAAATTTCCGACCAATGGCAATATAAACCCCCAAATGCATATAATTATCCTTTTTGACTACGTTTCGCCCACACAGGGGGTTTTTTTCAAGTCAAAAAAACAGAACTCCCCTGGGGTGGAAGGAAGCGAGTATTTAAAAGCCCGGACTGAGGCCCAGGTGAAGAATGTTGCTTTGATGTTTGTACCGATTTGGGTTGTAAAGTCAAAAAAATTTGGGTAGCTTGGAAAGGAACGGACAATTTGGTGGCAGCCCTTTACAGTGTTCTTTGGGGGGGTTTGGATAAAGAATTTTTCTTGGCAAGTGGTTTCAGCTTTGTTATAGAACCCCACAAATTGGGGGTTTGAATTTCGGATAAAAAAATAAGTGATAAATTCCGGGGATTCTTGGGTATTGAGTGTTGTCTTTTGTGGCGAAAAGTCTTGAGTTTCGTTTTTTAAAAGTGGTTTTGTAAATTTAAACGGTGTTGAAACCGGGCCCCCAAAATTTTCCCTTGTGTCGTCGCCCTGCTTGCGTATTGGTTTTTTCTGAAATACGTTTTTGGGAGCCCCCTTGAGTTTCGCCACTTTATAACTTTTGCAGTCATTCCAAGGGGATTATGTATACCCCTGCAGGGGATGGAGGTTTTGGCCTGCCTACTACGGGGAATGCCCCTTGATGGTCATGGTTGTGGGGTAGATATTGGAATAAATTTTTTGGGCAAAAAATTTTGGGAAAAAAGTTTGGCAATGGATTTGGTGGGAAGGACAGGGTTCTCTTCTGGGCAGTGTCTTTCGGGGTGTGTTGAAGATGTTTAGTGCTCGCCCGTCGGGCCATCTCTGATGAAGTGACGAGGATAGGGGATTTTTTGGAAAATCCCTTTTTCAATTATAGGGGCATTTTTCCCCTAAAGGAAAAATCTTTTTGCTGCAGATTCTGAGTGCACCAGGAAAAAGCCTAAAATTTACACCACTTTTTTTTTTGGGTGCCCGTGGGAGAAAAGAAGTGGAGAAGATCTTTTTTGGTTTGGGTGGTTTTCGATAGTTTTTAAAAACGAATTTTCCTGGTCAGCTTTGCCGGGAAAGAACATCAAGGAAAGGGGAGTGTTGCGCCCTCTTCTTCAAGTGTTGAACGGGATTAAAGGCTCGACCGGGTTGAGCTTGCCCTTGGGGAGCTTGAACGTTGAACGTTTAGGGTTTTTTGAGGAGAATGTCGTAAACCCTAACGGACCCCAGGTAAACAGACAAAAGGAATAATGGGAGAAACGTTCGGAACATCTAGAAGCCGAAGTTTCTCCACCATTTTTTCCTTCGTCTTCACCTGGCTCCGTTTTTGTTGCGAAAATTCTCCTCATAACTCCAAAAACGCTTCAACGTTCAAGCTCTCCAAGACAAGCTAAACCAGGTGGGCCCCTTTTCAATCCATTTTAAACATTTAAGAAGGGTCGACAAAACTTTTCCTTTCCTTAAAGTTCTATCTGCAAACCCCTTTTTGGACCACGAATTTTTTTAAAAGTCTATCGAAAACCCAAACCAAACCAAAAACATTTTTCTCCATTTCTCTCTCCCCACGAAACCAAAACCAAACTTGGTGAAATTTAAGGTTTCCCTTCCCCCTGCGTGCATCAAAATCTCCCAGCAACGGGGTTTCCTTGGGAAGAATGCACTAAATTGAACGGGTTTTTTCCCAAAACCCTTCCACAAACCCTCTTTCCTTCATCAGGGGACTGCAGGGGCAGCACAAAACATCTTCAACACACCCAGAGAAGCCCACTGCCGAGAAGGGGATACATAGCCCTTTCCCCCACCAACTCCTTTGCCAAACATTTTTCCCAAAACATTTTTGGGCCAAAACATCTTTTCCAAAGGATTTTACCTCCAAAACCACGACCATCAAGGACACCCACCGATTTGGCAGGACAACCCTTCCATCCTCTCCCAGGGGAAATACTAACCCCTTTGAAATGATTTGAAAAACAAGTTTTTAACGGGGGCCGAAACTTTCAAGGGAGCTAAAAACCCACTTTATTTCAGAACACCAATACGAAAGCGGGTCGACGACAAAAGGGAATGCCTGCGTACAACACCGTAATTCACACCCCCCACTTGAAAAACTACAGAAACTAAAGGAACTTATCGCCACGGGAAGGGACAACACTCAATACCGAAGAATCCGGAATCATAAATTATTTCTTTACCCGGGACCTTCAACCAAAATAGTGGCTTCTATAACATAGCTAAACCCAAATTTGGGCCCAAGAAATTTCTTCATCGCAAATCCCACATAAAAAACACTGTAAAAGGGTTCTGCCAACCAACTTGCCGTCCCTTTTTCCCCAAGCTACCCAATTTTTTGGGACTCTAAAACCCCAAAAAACTCGGTACTTTCTTCAGATGCAGCTTCTTCCCACCTGACCTCAGCCGGACTAAAAATTTCTCGCTTTTCCTTCCCCCCCCATATTTCTTTTTGTGACTTGAAAAACCCCACTGTGGGGGCAAAACGTAGCCCAATAAAGGTTCACATTATACTTTTTTTTGTTTTTAATATTGCCAGGTGGAGATTCAGGGGGAAGGGATATACCAAATACAACACAACGGGGGTGGAGATCAGAAGGAAGGGATGATTACCAGATACAAAAACAACAGGTGGAGAGTCAGAAGGAAGGTATGGAAAACCAGATACTATACAACAGGTGGAGAGCAAAAGGGAAAGGGGAAGGGGTACCAGTTTCCCAACAAAACAGGTGGGAGTCAAAAGGGAAGGGGATGGTACCAGATACTATAAAAAACAGGTGGGAGTCAAAGGAAGGGAGGGGGAACCAAATAAACACAACAGGGGGAAAGAGTCGGAAGTAAGGGTGGTCCCAGAAACATAAAACCAGGTGGAGAGTCAAAGGGAAGGGATGGTCCCAATACAACACAACGGGTGGAGAGTCGGAAGAAGGGGTTGGGTACCAGATACAACAAAAGGGGGAAAAGGCGGAAGTAAGGGATGGTACCAGATACAACACAACGGGTTTGGAGGCGGGAAAAGGAAGGGATCATACCAAATAAAAAACACAACAGGTGGAGAGTCAAAAAGGAAAGGAGGGCCCGATACAACAAAAACCAGGGGGAAAGGGGTCAAAAGGGGAAGGGAAAATCATCCCAAAATTACAAAACAACAGGGGGAGAGTCAGAAGGAAAGGATGGTCCCAGAAAACAACACAACTGGGGGAGATTTCAAAAGGGAAAGGATGGTACCAAATACAAACAACAGGGGGAGAGTCAGAAGGAAAGGATGGTACCAGATAAAACACAACAGGTGGAGAGTCGAAGGGGGGAGGGGTCCCAAAATTTACAACACAAACAGGGGGAAGTCAAAAAGGGAAAGGGAAAGGGTACCAATACAACACAAAGGTGGAGAGTCAAAGGAAGGGATGGTCCAAAAAACAACACAACAGGTGGAAAACCCAGAAGGAAAGGATGGTCCCAGATACAAACAACAGGTGGAGAGTCAAAGGAAGGGGGGTTTCCCAAAATTAAAACACAACTTGGAGAGTCAAAAAGGAAAAAGGATGGAAACCGATACAACACAACAGGTGAATTTCAAAAGGGAAAGGGGATGGTCCCAGATACAAAAACAACAGGTGGAAAAGTCAAAGGACGAGAGGGGTACCAGATACAAACAAAAAGGTGGAGAGTCAAAAGGGGACGAGAGGGTTTACCAGAAAACACAACAGGTGGAGAGCCCAGGGGGAAAAGGGCAGCAGGAGGGGAAGAAAGAAAATTTTGGGGGAAAAGGCCCCGGGGGAGTCCGGGAGGTGAAGGATATTAAATTTATTTTATTAGGAAAAACGGGTCAATTAGCAAAAACTCTTTTAAAAATATTTAGCCCTTTTTTTAAAATTTTGTTTTATATTTTTAAAAGGATGTTTTTTTTTCTTTGATTTTAATGAAAAAATTAAAATTTTGTTCCTTAAAAACCCCCAAACCCTTTAAATATAACAAGCGAAAATTAATTTGGGCCTAACCAAATTTTAAAATATAGTTTACGTAAGTCTACAAAAATTTAAAAAAATAATAGCCCAATGAAATATATATTATTTTTTTCTTTAAGGCTCAGAATGTTTTTTTGCAAAATTTTTACTTTTAAAAAAAAATTTCGTTTGGCCTTTTTGGGGAAAGAGGAGCGTTTCTATTTAACCCAAAAATCGCAATTTTTTAACCTATTCGGCACGCCCAATTTTAAAATTTTTATTTTTTTTTTTATTAACACTTGGGGCCATCTTCCACCAAGGCAGGGGTGGCCCGAAAAAGAAAAACTTTCACCATCATTCCTTCATCATTATCTTCCCGAGGCGCCCTTACCTACAGTTAAAAAAAACTGCAACTTTTAACACCCCTCCTTCGGGTTTGCGACAACTGATTTTTCCCATCCCCGGGGGCCCCAAGTCCGGCCCCCTTTTTCCCTGAACCCCTTCATAAATATTCCCTTGCTCCACCTCCAAAAAGCACGTCAACCCCAAAAAAACCTTTGTCTCCATTCGTTTCCTTTTTTTAAAACGTCACACATGCTTTTGGGAAAGTCCCACCCCCCTCGCACACAAAACCCCCCTTTTTCCCCCCTTGCCCCCAAACCCTTTTTCCCTAGGAAAAGTTTCCCTACCCTCCCCTTCCCCCACTAAAAATTTTTATCCATCTCAAGTCATTCTATTTTGTTCCACCCTCTCTAAATGCCCCAAAACCACGAAAAAACCAACTCCTCACCCCCGGGGTTGGGGGGGGGGGGGGGGGGTTTTTATTTTTTGGTTTACCCCGCACCTTCTCCAAATTTTCCCAAATTTCGTTTCTCTCCCTTTAAAATTCACATCCCCACATTGTCTGATATTTGACCCCCTCCACTTCCTCCGCCTTTTTGGGTTGAAAACATTCATCACCCATTTTCAAAACCCATATAAAGCGTTGGCATTAGTATACTTCATATTTTTCCCTTTCCCCTTTGCTTCCACAATAATGTTTTTGGGGTCTCCCCCGGACCCTCATGCCCCACTCCCCTTTTTTCCCCCCCTCATCAATCTGTGATCCATCTAATTTTCCCAAAGCCCCATCGATGACACTTCCACCCCTAAATATCTGAAACTTTCACCTACTAAAATACTCTCCCCTTCCCAATTTGTACCCGCCCTTTCGTTCCCCAAATTTTTTTTTTGTTAATTCACCCACCTTACTTTTTCCCTAGGGTTTATTTTAATTTTCTTGTTTTCCCATCCCCTACCTAACTCATCCACAAAAAGCACAGTGCCATCAGGAAAGAGAAACTGTGACAACTCCTACTTTGGTTTAGATTCTTTTTTTAACCCCACCCCTTTCTTCCCAAAACCCCCGTCATTAAATTCCCTTAAAACCCCCATCTTTTAAAAAAATTTTGAAAAAAACCACGGGAAAATCACACATCCTTGTGTAGGGGCCTATTTTTTACGGGGAAAAAATAATCTCCCCCTCTCCTACATACTGTAACCTGAGCCTTACTATCCCCCGTTATACTCTTCACTGCTTTCAGAAAACCTCCCTCCCTTTTCAAATTTTTGCAAAAATTTTTTGGGGCCAAATTGCTCCCCTACCCCCGGGCACCCCCCTTTTTCCAAAACTCCTGAATGCCAAAAAAAACCTTTTTAAACCCAATTATCTAAATATGTTTGCCAATATTTATCTCACTGAAAACATTTGGTCAAACACACCCCCGGGCCTTTCCAAAGCCCCCTTTTTTTTCATCGGCTTCCAAACTCCCCATGTTTTTTTAAATTTTTCTTTAAATTGAATTTCTGGGCATACCTTTACCAGGAATAAACGAAAAGAATTTTTTTATTTTTTTCCCCCTTTTATAAAAAACCTTTTTCCCACCCGGGCCTTTTTTCCTTTTTTTGCCCTTTATCCAAAACTATTTTTTTTAACTTTTTTTCCCAAAAATCCCTGGTTTTCCCCCTTTACCACCCCCTTCCAAACTTAATTCAAAATGGCCCCCCACCCCAAAAATTTTTCCCCCCACCTGTTTTTTAAATTTTATTTTTTTAATAAATAAATTTTAAAATTTTAAAAAAATTTAAACCCCCCCCCCCCTTTCCCCCCCCCCCCAAAAAAACCCTTTTCCCCCCCCCCCCCCCAAATTTACCTCCCCTATAAAAATATTTAATATTCATATATTTTTTAAAAAAAAAAAAAAAAAAAAAAAAAAAAAAAAAAAAAAAAAAAGGTTTTTTCCCCCTTAATATATTAATAACCCCCCCCCCCCCCCCTTCCTAACTCCCCCCCCACGAAGGGCCCGGTTCGTTCCCGGCGGGTGGAAACATTTCCGACACTTTCCTTAACCTGTGCCCGTTAAACCCAGCAGAAAATTTGGAAACCGGGGTGTTAGTCGCTGGTGGGGGTTTGGGCATCCTGGGGGACAAGGGTTTAAAGGGAAACCCCAATGGAAATAAGTTAGAAGTCCTCGATACCCCCTTTTTTGGGAAACCTTTTTTTGGGTTATCCTGGGTGGCAAAACCCCCCCGGGGTTAAAAATCCGAACAAAATTCTTTTTTCTTATCTTATTTTTTTATTTTTTTTTTATTATCACCCCGGGCCGTTTCCCTTCCAAAGGAAAGGGTGGCCCGAAAAAGAAAAATTTTCCCCCTCATTCCTCCATCACTTCTTCCCAAAAGGGGGTGCTTTACACTACATTTTTTTAAACTCCCAACATTAAACCCCCCCTTCCTTTCAGATTTGCGGGCACTGTACTTCCATCCCCAGGACTAAAGGGCCCGGGCCGCCGGTTTCCTAAATTTCCCTGGGAAATGGTACTTTGCTCCACTCCAACAGAACGCAAGTATTAAAACCCTTTTTGTCCCCTTTTCCACCCCTATCAAACCGCTCACGGGGCCTGCGGGAAGCCCAAAGGGCCCCCCCGCACAAAAAAACCCCCCTTTCCCCCTCCCTCCAACCCCCCTGGGCCCAAAACCCCTCCCCCGCCTTCCTTCCCTACAGACGGGATACCTTTTTGGGAAGTCATTCGTTTGCTCCTTTCCCTCTCTACATGCCCCAAAACCACCTCAACAACCCTTCCTCAGCCCTCTGGACAACAGTTTTGGTAATCCCCCTCCTCCCCAAATTTCCAAAAAAATTACTTTTCTCTGCATTATTTTCCACACCACACATTCCCCTTTCAGACATGACATTTTCCACGGCCCCCAAACCCTTTCCCCTCGCTGCAACTTTCATCACCCACGCTTCACACCCCTAAAGAGCGTTGGTAAAACTATACTCCCCTACTTTCCCCCTCTTTGCCCCCAAAGGGACAAATTTTCTTTGTTTCCCCCAGACCCTAATGCCCCCCAAACTCCCTCTTTTTCCCTCTTTAAATTTCCCCTATGTTTCACCTATCTTTATGACCCATCCCCCTTGACACTTCCACCCCCCCAAATATCTGAATACGTTCCCCTTTTTTTCCCCCCCATCCCCCTTCTCTTCCCCCCAAAAATCTGAAAATTCAATCTTTCATCACCTAATCTTTTTGTTATCCTCATAACCTTACTTTTTTCCTTTTCACCTTTTTTTTTTCTTCTTTTCCCACCCCCCAAAACCAAATTTCACCCCCCCCAAACTCGAAAATTTCCTTTCGAATCTCCCCAGAGCCCCGGGTTTTTCTTCAGAAAAAAGGGGGCCAGTGTGAAAACTCCCCTTTGTGTGTTTTTCCTTTATCTTTTAACCCCCGCCTCTTCCCAAAAAACCCTCGCATTTATTTTCTTTTACAACCCCATCTTTAAATATTTTTAAAAAACCCAAACGGTGACATCACCCCATCCTTTCAAAGGGCCTACTTTTACTAAAAAAAAAAATTTTTCCCTCTTCCTACATACTCAAAACTTGAGCCTCACTATCCTCGTAAAAACTCTTCACTGTTTTTCAGAAAACCTCCCTCCTACCCCATACTTGAAAACATTTTCCACATTGCCCCCCATCCCCCCCCTGTCATACCCTTTTCCCAAATCCATAAATGCCACAAAAAACCTCTTTAAAACCTTATCTAAATACTTTTTCCCTTTTATTTTCACTGTAAACACCTGGTCCCCCCACCCCCTACCTTTCCAAAAGCCCCCTTTTTTCCCATCTGCCCCCCTATTCTCCGCCCTTACTTTTTAATTCTTTCAATTAAACTCTCCCATAACTTTACCGGAAACATTCAACAGACTTTTCCCCCTTTTAATTTTTTTGCCTCTCTTTTTTTCCCCTTTCCCTTTTTTAAAAAAGGAAAAATTTTTCATGCTCTCTGCCAATCCCTGGGTTTCCTTTAAACCCTCTTCCATACATTTATTAAATAATTGAAACCAACCACTCCAAAACTATATCCCCCCCTTTCTTTTAACATTTCTATTTTTTACCCCCATAAATCCCGGCTGCCTTCCCCCCCCTTTCTTTTTAAACCTACTGCCTCACGAACTTCCCCCACACTCACAACTGGCTTTTCCCCTCACCCCTACAAGATGTTATTCCCCCTTTGGCCAAACCCACGAAATAAACAGCTTCCCTACCCTTCATCAACTTTTAACAATTCCTCAAAATTTTCCCTTCCCATTTCCCAAAAACCTTTAATTTCTCCCATTTAAAAACCCCTCTCCAAATTTTTAACTGAAAAATTTCCATTTGTTCTTTTGGGTTTCTTAAACTTTTAAAACCCCTTCACTCCAAAATTTTTTCCCTTATTTTCAAAAAAATTTGTTGATAACATCTACCCACCCCTTTTCATTTGCTCTTTTTTTACATTGTTTCCCAACCACTCTCTTAACTTCTCTTTTTTTTCTCCAAAAACTCTTCCCTCCTTCCCATCACTTCTACTTTTAAAAACTTCTCTTTGGCTAACTTTTTTTTCCCTTACTACTCCTTTACATCATCATTCCCCCAATCGTTCCTTTTTTCCCCTCCTGCACCCATTTTTCCTGTAACCACAAATTCTGCTAAAACCTTAAAAATACTTTTTTAAAACCACCCCATACCTCTTCCCCCCATTCCCTTTATGCCTCTTTAAGCCCATCTTTTCCCCAAAATTGCTGTTTATATCTTACCCTAATGCCTCCTCTTTTATTTTAAAAAAACCTTAAACCTCTCTTTTCCCCTGATTTTTTCTATTCTCCTTGTATCCCATCTCCCTTTTAACTCTTATAGCTAAAACCCTAAAAAAGGTCGATATACTTTGGCCCCTCTATAACGTACATCCTAAATTTCTACTCAACGGGTCTTTTATTACCAATACATAATCCAAAAAACACTGTCATTTCGCCCTACATCAAAATCGTGTAAATTTTTTTTTTCCCCCTTTTTCCCCTTAAAATTTGTTTTACCTATAACAAAAACCCCTTTCTATACAAATTTTCAATAAAAAGGGTTCCCTTTTATAATTTAAACCTGGCACCCCAAATTTACCTACCACCCCCTCTCTAAAAGTTTCCCTATTTTTGCATTCAAGCCCCCTACCAAAATTTACTCCCCCTCACTTGGTTAAAAGGCCCCTATAAATTTCACTTAACATCCCCCAAAAAATCTCTCTCTTCCTCTCCTTTCCCTCTCTTTTTCCAGGTGCTTTCCCACGCTTATTTTTACCCACTTCTGGGATCCAACCTTTACTTTAATCCACATAATTCTTGAATTTCCCCAAAATTTCATTTTCTTTTTCTCCTTCCAAAAAAAACTAAAAAATCTTTTTAAACATTACTGCTCCCCCTTTCCTTTGCTCAAACTCTCTCAGATACCCCAAATTTTTTAATCCCATTTTTTTTCCCCCCCACTGAAACCTCCTACCCCCTTAAGCTTTGTTCGCTTGGGGGCCAGGACTTTCCAATTCTTTTCATTCATAACATCAGCAACCCATTTTTTCTTGTCTTTCCGCATACACCCCACTTTAAGAAACCCAAATTTTTAAATTTTTTTCTTCTTCTCTTTTTTAGAAATTTGTTTTACAGGAAAAGGGGTTTTACAAAGCCCTTGCCCCGGCACTTAGTCGCCTCTTTACGACACGCATGGTTACGGAGGAAAGATTTTTTTTCCATTTCCCCCATGGAAAATGGGGAAGAAAAAAAAAAGGGAAACAAAGCTTTTTTAAAAAAAAGAAAAAACCCTAGATGTATGTATATATATATTGAAATGTCGTGTCTGTGAATGTAAACCAAAGTGAAGAAAGGAAATTAGCAAGTTTATCCCTGTTATCTTAGCGTGTTTAGAGACAGAAAAAAAAAACCACAACCCTCCCAATCATGCAAAACATTTTAACGGTTTTTTTTTTTCCACAGCCCATATTTTTTTATATATATATATTATTTTAATATATATATATATTTTTTAAATTAATAATAAATATAATTTATAAAATATATATATTTATATATAATATATATTTTTTTTATTATTAAAAAACATGGCCGATTCCCCCCCGGGCCCAGGGGGGCCCCAAAAAAAAAGAAAAACTTTCACCATCATTCACTCCATCACTCCCCGCCAGAACGGTTTTTAAACATTTACATTTTTTAAAACTGAAAACTTTAAACCCACCCCTCCCCAGAGTGCAGGCACTGACTTCCCATCCCCCGGACTCAATTTCCGGCCTCCCTTTTCCCCGGGAACCCCCTTCTTAAATGTTACTTTGCTACACCCCAAAACAGCACGTCAAGTTTTAAGAAACCATTTTCTCCTTCATTTCCTATAAAACACGCTAAAGAAATGTCCGCGGGGGAACCCAAAGCCCCCCCAAACACAAAACCTCCTTTCCCCCCTCCCCCAAACCTTTCCTAGGCCAAATCCGTCCCCCGCCTTCCTTCCACTACAGACTGAACACTCTTGAAGCCCATTTGTTTCGCCCTTTTTCTCCCCTACATGCCGAACCACCCAAAAAACCCCTTTTCCTCACCCCCTCTGGAAAAAATTTTTTGGTAATCCCGCAAAAACAAGGCCCTAAACTGAAACCACTGCTTTTGTTCCTAAAGGGGGAAAAAAAAGTTTTTTGACACTGTTTGCATGATGGTTTAAAAATATAAACTTGCCATCCTTTGTTTTTTTTCACAATAAATATGTTAAAATTTTATTAATTTTTTAGATGGCCGCACGTTTGGTTTTAAAATTTTTAGTAATCAATGTTCTGGCTATTTCCCCCCTTTTCCCTGCAGGTGTTCCCAGGGATCGGGCCAAATCCCCCTACACTATATATTCTGTACACAAAATGTTTTTACCAGAACCACTCTACCTAGGGCAGAGGGACATTACCAACTCACAAAACATGAAAAATTTTAAAATTCTTAGCACGCAAACACAACGTGAGGTCGACAGGATTACTGGGAAGGGAATTTAAAAGGAGAGTTAAAACCAACCCCCAACAAATCAAAAAATAACGTACTTTTTAAAAGAAGGAGAGAATCCCCCAAATTTCCCTTTTGAACTCCCAAAAAAAGACCCCCGCACACCCATCCCACGCACCCTTCCCCAATTATCCTTGGGGGTTTCCCCTTTGACAATGCTTAAAAATTTTTAAACCACAAAATTTACGGCCCCAAAAATGCAATGGGTAAGGGCTGCACTCTCGATGGGTTTAAAAGGCTAAAAGGGAAAGCATCCCCAAGGCCAAAATTCACCCCTATAAACCCTAAATTTGACCTCTTCTTAAATTATGCTCCACTTGCTTTGGGCGTTTTAAATGCTAAAACAAACACTTTAAAAAAAATCCCAAAGGGGTTTGTTGGGGAAATGTTGGAGTGTTTTTGGGGGGGTTTGGGGGTTGGGAAAATGAGGTGGGAAGATTTCACCACCAGCGAATCTCTTCAGCTCACAACCTAAAAACCAGCTCTGAAAGAGTACTGGAAAGGGCACTAAGTGGGCAAACAACCCTTTACAGAATTGAGGAAAATTTTCATGACATAAAATTGGGCTTAAAAAAAAGTTAAGGAACACTGTAAAGGGGTCCTTATAATAAGTAAATCACTTCTCCTCTCTTTTGACCCCCTTCCTTCCCCCCGATACACCTAAGTTATAAAGTTTTAAAATCTTGCAATATTGTCCTTTTGCTTCCATTGGTGTTGAGGCGGGTCCCTGGTGTTTTAAAGCTGAATAATTTGCGATGATGATTGGGGTTTTATCTTTCCTTAGTCCTAATTTAATTGTTCGTGGGCCCCGTTTGCGAAAGATTCGATGACACGTTCATTTATGCTTCTTTGATTTGCAGTTGGGTTTAGTCCCGGGCACTTTTTCTCTTAAACTTAAAAATTTTTCCCCTTTCCCCCCTCTTTTCTTTATCCCGTCCCCACTTTTCCCCTCCCCCCAGTGGGTTCTTACCTGTAGTCCTCATTCAAACATTTCCCTTTTCCCCCGATTTTTCCCCCACCACGATGCGTAAACCCCTAAACCCAAGGCTGAGGGATGATTACCTCATCTTTTGTATATGTTCTAAAGTTTTTCTTAAATTTTGTCCTAGAAATTTGTTTTTAAAAAAAAGCCAATGGATGGTGAAAAGTCTACAATAAAAATAACCAAAAAGGGTTTCACATGTGTTCCCTTTTCTTTTTATACTTCGGTATTTTTATTTCCTTTCTTCACAACTACATTTTAACCCAAATTTTAAATTTAAATTTAAAGTGTAGGGCCCATATTTTTTAAAAAGCGTTGGGAATTATGCCCCCAAAAACTTATTGTTTTTGTAATTCAGCGGATGAAACCCCTTGTAATGTTCTTTTCATTCTGTCAAATTTAAAAAACCAGCTTGGGTTTGGGAGAAACAAATCAAATCCTGGGGTTTGATCCCCCGGGACGGGTGGGAACATTAGGACGTTTTTTTTGAAGAACTTGTCCCCTTTTTTAAAATATTTTAAATCGGTTTCCTGGGGGTTTTGTCAACTGGTGGGGGAGTCGCCCTCCAAAGGGCAAAATTGGCCTAAATTTCCCCAAATGCTTTTTCATAACAAAGGGGGTTTTTTAAAAAAGAAAATATGTCACTTGTGTTAACTTTTTACTGTATACCTTGTACTGTATTCAAGAAAAAAGAAGATAACTATTATTATTATTATTTTTTTTTATTAAACACACCGGGCTGATTCCCACCAAGGCAGGGGGGGCCCCCAAAAAGAAAAACTTTCAAATCATTCACTCCCCCTGTCTTGGGGCCGAAGGGGGCTTTTTCACTAAAAAGTTTTTAAAAAGCAACATTTTAAAACCCCTCCTTTAGAGTGCGGCACTGTACTTCCCTTTTCCAAAGGGCTCAAAGTCCCCCCCCGCCCGGGTTTTCCCCGAATCCCCTTTATAAAAGGGTTTCTTTGCCACACTCCCAAAAGCACGTCAAGTATTAAAAAAACCCTTTGTTTTCCCCTCACTCCTTTAAACCCCCGGGTCCCCGGGATGCCTGCTGGAAGGGCCAAGCCCCTCGCAACAAAAAAACCTCCCTTTTCCCCCTCCCTCCAACCCCTTCCCCAGGCCCGACCCTAACCCCCCCTTCCTTCCACTACAAAACTGTACACTCTTGAAACCCTTCTGTTTCGCTCCATTTTTCTACTGTCCCAACCACCTCAACAACCCTTCCTCCCGCCCCCTTTGGGCAACAGTTTTTTTGGGAACCCAAAACCCCCTCCTAACCCTTCCCAAAAATTCGAAAATTTTCTGATTTATTCACACCACACAAATTTTCCCCCTCCCCCAAACCCCTGACATCCCACGCCTCCAGGGCCCTTTTCCCCCGCTGCAAAAATTCTCACCCACGCTTTACCCCCCATATAAGAGCGTTTTGGGAAAAAATATACTTTTCATACAATTTCCCCCCTTTGCCCCCAAGGACAAAGTTCTTTGTTTTTACGACTCCAAGTCACCAAATTTACTCTTTTTCCCCCATTTAATTCTATGATTCCCTCCCTCTTTCATAGACCCAACCCTGCACGTCCCTCCCAAAAAATCGAATACGTTCACCCCCCCTCCTACTCCCCCTCCAATCTGATATTAAAACTTTCATCACCCAATTTTTTGTTATCCTCATAACCTTTTCTCTTTTCCCGTATTCACCTTAATTTTTTTCTTTTGCAAAACCCCACCAAATTTAACCCCCCAATCTCTGCAACTTTCTTCAGGAAAACTCCCAAAAAGCACAGTGTCATCAGCCCAAAAAAGCACGTGACAACTCCCCCTTTTTGGGGGTGAAATTTTTTATCTTTTTAAATCCCCCGCCCTTTGCCCCCAAACCCTTTGCATTTTTCTTCTCTTACAAACCCCCCTCATAAAATAATTTTTAAAAAACCACGGTGACATCACACATCCTTTTCTTTTAAACCTTTCCCTTTTTCTGGGAAAAATTTCCCCCCTTTCCTACCAAAACTAATTTTAGCCTCATATCCCCGTAAAAACTCTTCACTGCTTTCAGTAAAACCCAATCCTAAAACCCTAAAAACTTTAAAAATCTGCCACATTGCCCCCTATCCCACCCCGGCCCTACCCTTTTTTCCCAAAACCATAAATGCCCAAAAAACCTCTTTACCCTTTCTAAATACTGTTCCTTTTATGTTTTACTGTAAACAAAAACCCGGTTCCCACACCCCCTACCTTTCCTAAAGCCTCCTTGTTCAACTGCTATCCATTTTTCTCCGTCTTACTCTTTAAATTTTTTCAATTATAACTCTTTCCAAAACACTTTACCAGGTTTCAAAATCAACAGACTTATCCCCCCCATAATTTTTTCACTTTTCTTTTTAAAAACCCCTTTCCTTTTACAAAGGAAAATATGCAGCTCTTGCCAAACCCTAGGTACCCTTTCCCTCCCTTCCCTACATTTTTTAAAAAATTGCAACCCAAAAAAAACCCCAAAAATTTATCCCCCCCTGCTTTTAAAAATTTTTTATCTTTATCCCATCAAACCCGGGTGCCTTCCCCCTTTCCTTTTACCTAAATGCCCCACAACCCTTCCCCCCACCTTCCCCAAAATGGCCCCTTTTTTCCCCACTCCTACAAGATGTTTTTTCCCTCCTTGCCCCATACAAAAGAAATTTTTACAGCTTCCCTATCTTCATCAACATTTAACAATTCTCAAAATATTCCTTCCCCTCTTCCCAAAACCTCTAAATCTCCATTTTTATTAAATTTTTATTATTAAATCAAAAATTTTGATGCTTGTAACTTCCCTTAAGGCAAGGGTTTAAGTTAATGATCACAGATTTGGGGGCACGTGTTCCTTTTTTTTGTAGTCCATTTCCTTCCCGGAAGTGTCCCCGAAACCCCTGAGTACGGGCTCTTCATCTCAGGATCCACGGAAGGAAAACTATTTTCCCCTTCCGTAGATTTAAAATTTTGATGCCTTCCTTTCCCCCAAAGGAAAATGTGTATCCATTCCGATTTAGGTTTTTCAACCCCGGTTTTTCAACAAGGGAATTTATACTTTTGTATCAATCAAATAAAAATTACCCCGGGGAGATAATTTTCCGTAGATCCTTCATGGGGTTAGGGCCCAAAACACCGGGCCAGTATGTTTTAAATAAGTGACCCCCCTGATCAGATCAGTGGTTTTCCCAACCCCCAAATTTGGGCCGAAAACCCCCGCTGGTCCCCCAAACCCCCGACTGGTCCGAACCCTTGACGATTTTCCAAAACCCCTTTACCGGTTTCAAACGGGTTTGTTGGGCAATAAAACAGACTTTAAACGGGGAAATGGTTTTAGGCGGCCCCTTTTCAAACCAAAAAAAATTTAAAATTTTAAAAACAGGGAAAGTCAAAGATAAGCGTTTCCCAAAATTTTCAAACAGTTGAAATAGAAATAAAAATACTAGAGCTTTAATTTTTGGGGTTTTTAAAAGAGTATTCAAGAGGGTTTTAGTAGAATTACCCGTAAAACAACCATTCAAATCTTATGAAGCTCTGTGTAGTCTGCAGTCAATCAAACAAAAGGGGTTCCACTTTGGTTAAATTTTTCATTTTTGTGGGAAAATTTGGGGTCACGCCCCTTGTGCAGATATCCAAAAAAACTAGCTACAAACAGTATTTAAAAAAAGGGGAAATGTTTTTGGGGATGCCCAAATGAGATAAATCTTTGGACTAAAAACACAAAGGGGGATTAAAAGAGGAAAAACATAAAAACTGCTTTTTATTGGGAAAAACCCGGAAGCTTTTTTACAACAGTTTGGGGAAAAAAAAAAGTCTGGGCTGAATGGTACTGCCCTTTTATACTGGCCATTTTTAGTCAGAAAAATGTAAAAGGGTGTAGGTGATTTCCTGGTTGTAGTAAATGTGGGGCTGATAGAGCTGCCTGGGGGAAAAGTAATGGTTTAAGCTGGAGGTGGTCCTGGGAGACCCTTAAAGGTTTTAAATGGAGGTCTGTCCTGGGGGACAGTAATGGGTGAAAAACTGGAGGTGCTGGCCTGGGGACAGTAATGGTGAAACTGGAGGTGGCTGTCCTGGGGGGACGTAATGGGGGGAAGCTTGGGGGTGCTGTCCCTTTGGGGGACAGTAATGGGTTTAAGCTGGGGGTGCTGTCCTGGGAGACAGTAATGGTTTAAGCTGGAATTTTGTCCCGGTAGTCGGGAATTTTCCAGGAAGGAATACATATAAAAGACCTCAAGGGGGGCAGGGGCCGTAGGGGGAAACAAGTGTAGTCCAAAAAAAAGATAAACCAATATTGGGAACTGAAAATACCACAGGGGAAAAAGCAAAAAAAAGGACCCACTAGCAATAGTGAGGAAAATTAAATTTCCAAAAAAAAATGGGGGAGCTCCATTTTTGGTTTGGGAGGGGGATAGGAATAAAAGGTTAAAAATGCACCCAAAAGGGAATACAGTCACAGAAACCCAAGGCCCAAAAGGAAACCAAGCCTCGCACATACTATGCACTTGGATCTGCAACCGGGAAAAAATTGGAAAAAAAAAAAGATGGGGCGTGCAAATATGACCCCCCCCTAGAAAATGCCGTGCCCAAAAATGGGCAAGGAAAATGCAAACTCCCCCCCTGTAAAAATTTTTTACCCTGAAATGGTCCTCCTTTAGTACGGAAAAACTGGCTATAACTTTAAAAAGCCCGGCACACCATCTAAAAAAAGGGCAAAAAAATACAAAAACCAGGCCATGGGGGAAAACCCCGGGGAGCCCCAACCACTCAAGGGGGGAGAGGTTTTTTTTTGGGCCCGGAAGGAAAAAAAAATGGCAGGAAATGGCAAAAAACTACACCAAAAACCAAATCATTCCGGGTGGGAAACCCCAGTCGATGGGGCCCCCACTCCAAACCAACAAAATACAGATAATAATCCCGGGAAAAAAAACATCCCCCCTTTCCAACAATACCCCCATTTCCCATACATTTTCTTTGGGAAATATACAGGGTTTAGAAGCCCCGCAAAAAAACAAAAAAAATACCTTTTTTATCCGTGGCCCGCTTGCAGAAAGGGAAAGGCAATGTTCGCAGCTTTTTCCCCTGAGACCCCCCATTTTAAAAGGGTCACTTGGAAAAAACGAAATATGGATCCCAGGTTACAACCTATAAGATTGAAGAGTGAAAGGCAAAAAGGGGGGGGGGGTTGGCCTGTACATTGGAAGGGTCAATTGTTTGCACAGAACTAAATTTTAAAGCCTCAAATATGAGTGGAAAATTTTAGCAGTAAAGATCGAGAACCAAAACCTAGCATTGGGTATTCCCCCACAAGCCTCCGGATGCAACATCCCGCAATTCCCGGAAACAGCTGTTAAAAATTGACCACTGCTGGAAAATCTTTAAACTCCTGCAAACCCCAAA
Organism: Cherax quadricarinatus; assembly: GCF_026875155.1. Taxonomy (NCBI): domain Eukaryota; kingdom Metazoa; phylum Arthropoda; class Malacostraca; order Decapoda; family Parastacidae; genus Cherax; species Cherax quadricarinatus. The sequence goes on along the minus strand of NW_026506932.1, from coordinate 5,111 downwards.
AACCCGGGTCCGGGGGATTTCAAATTAAGGCACCTAAAAAAGGAGGAATATAGCAAATTAAAAATTTTTGCAGTAATAAAACCAGGAGGCAGCTCTGATGAAAATCACTCACACGAGCTTTTAAAAACTCTGCACAAAATTCAATTTAAAACCCGCAAAAAATTGAGCTCTAGAATGGAAAAATACATAACCTTCTTCCCCTAAAAAAATGATGACTGAAAGAAATTTTCACCATATCAAAAAAAAATTAAAATCAATTCCAAAAAACATAATTGAAAGGGGCCGACATGTTTGCGCGGGAGCCCCAACCGACATAAAGGGGATTGGGAAAGAAGGGGGCAATTTACCAAATTCCCAAATTTTAAAAAACAAAAAAATAAAATGGCACCAAGGGAAAACCCAAATCCCCAACCAAAATAAGCTGGGAAGATATTCTAAGCAACACAGACCCCCAAATTAAACTAGAACAGAAATTTAAATTGGTGGCACTCGATGGAAAAGCACAAGGCTTTTACCTTAAGAAAAAGGAGGGGGTAGATGAAAAAAAGAAAAGAGGGCAGGGGGCCCCCTTTAAAAGGCACGGGAAAAGAATTAAAAAGAGCGGCTAAAAGAGGTAATAATCTGAAATGCGTAGGGAGACACTGGGCAGAGGAAAAAAGCAAGCATCGAACTTAAGCTAAAGGAATCTTATGGGGTCAGGAATCCCCGGGAAAAAAACTAAAAACCTAAATGAAAACGAAAAGAAACCCAAAATATTTTTTTCCCCCATCCAAATTTAAAGTCGAGAAAAACGTCCAGTATTGGGCCCCTATTAAAAAAGATGGGGTCCACACAGATGACGCAAGGGGAAAAGGGGTGAGCTTTCTCAAGTCCCCCAAAATGACCAGTTTTTAGCAAGCCCCCCAAAACCCGAAGAGAGCGAAGATCAGAATTTAATTTTTTTGGGAGAGCCACAGGGAAATTTGGGGGTTTAAAACAAGGGCCCTTTTCCCATTTTTTTAATTTTGACGCCCGAATTCGAAAAAGGCGAAAAAATGACATGCTTTGCACTCTGCCCCAGGGCCAGACCCCATTGGGAAAACCCGTGGTTCCCTCAAAACTGCAAAAAGCCCCCATCACGAGCCCTTTTCCATCCTATGGGGGGGGGGAGCTTTGGGCAAAGGGGGGCGTCCCCCATTTTCTAAAAACAACAGAAAATAACCCCACTCTACAAAAAGGGGGGTAAAGCAACCGCAAAAAAACTACAGACCGATAGCACTAACCTCCCCTTCAAAAAATCTTTGAAAGGGTCCCCAAGAAGGGAAGAACACCACCCATCTAGAAAAACCCCTCATTTCACAACCCAGGGCAAAATGGGTTTTTGAACAGGTTTCCCCCTGTCTGTCCCCAAATATTGGATCACTACGACAAGGTTTCCCAGATGCCCTAGAAGACAAAAAAAAAGTAGATGTAATTTTTTACAGACTTTTCAAAAGCCTTTTTGACAAGTGTGACTGGCGTAAAAGCGCACAAAATGCGTTTCTAAAGGATAACCCGGAAAAGTTTGGTCGATTGGGGCCCATAATTTCCTCACTAACAGAACACAGAGGAGTATGTCAACAGAATAAAGTCCAAGGCAGCTTCGGTTTAAAAGCCTGGTTTCCCCAAGGGAAAAGTAAATCCCCCATCTTGTTCTTCTCCTCATATCTGTTTTAGACAAGGATGTCCCGCACAGCACTGTTTTCTTTTCCCTTTTCAGATGACCCCCCGAATCGCCTTTCAGTGTCTTTTCCCTTGCAGACACCGCCCGGGTCCCCCGGCGGAAAAATCAAAACCCAAAACTTTCAGTGGGCTGGGAGAAAACAATACGAAGTTTTAACGATGAAAAAAATTTTTAAAAAACTAAATTGTAAAACCCCATGAAATTTAAAACTTTATCAGAGGGACAAAACAAATTCTGGGGCCCCAAAAAAAGAGGCGAAACACCAAAATCAAAGCCCGGGAGTGACATCGGGGATCTCACCTTCAAGGACCATAACATTGTAAACAATCGCATTGCTAGAAAAAAAAGACAGGTTTGGGTAATGAGAACCTTCAAAAAATAGGGGGGCCAAACCCATGGGTGACACTCTTTTAGGGCCAAATTTTTATCTAGGGGTGGGAAAAATTTTTGCACACTAAAAAGCACCTTTCAACGCAAGTGAAATTTGCTGACCAAGGAAAAAAATACAAGAACGTTCACGGGGGGCTTAAAGGAGATAAAACACCTCCCAAATTTCTTTGGGGGCGGGTTGAGGTTCCTAAACTTGTATTCCCCGGAACGGAGGCGGGAAGATAAAATGATTATTTTACACCTGGAAAATCCCAGAGGGACCAAATACCGAGCTTGCCCCACGAAAATCACTACGAAAGCCAAAAAACTTGGGAGACCCATGTAACATCCCCCCAAAGAAAAGCAGGGGTGTCACTAAACAGTTTAAAAGACCTACAATAAGTTTTCAGGGGCCCGAGACTGGGTTTAACTGCCCCCAGCATACATAAGGGGGTTTTCCAACAGACCCCTGGCAGTCTTTAAAATTTGGGACTGGACAAAACCCCCTAAAAAATTTGGGGTTCCTGACCAGCCGGGTTTTGGCTCGTTTCGGGTTTCTTTGCTTGAGGGCCCGCATAAACAGCCTGGGGTTATCCGGCCTGATCCCCCAGGAGGGCCCGATCACGACCGGGCCCCGGGGGCGTTGAACCCCCGGGAAATCTCTCCCCGGTAAAAAATCCAGGTATGTTCCCTCCTGAAATAAAAAAGAATTTTTCCTAGATTTTTTTTTCCTTTTAATAAGTTTTACAGACCTCTTTCCCCTTTGGCTTTTAAAATTTAAAAACCGTTTCCCAGTGCCAAAACAGACAATCACGAATATTTCTGGAGTGTCGGTACTAGTTTTTAAATTTAATTTTTTTTTTTTCTCGAATTAGTGGGAAGTTTTTTGGTTTTAATATCATGAGGTTTTTCGCCCGTGAAAGGCATTAATCATTCTCGATGCAACTTTAAGTAAAGATGATGATTGAAAGGTCTAGTCTGTGTCAGTGAAAAAACAATTAAAAGTTTTAAAAAAAAAATTTGGAAAAAAGTTGGGTTTTTTTTTGTTTATGGGAAGAAGGTTTTACTAATCGGGTTGAAAAAATTTTTATATTAAATGTCTTACTAAGGGAGGTAAAAACTGAAAATTTTTCTCATACATAGGGAACAATGTATTTAAAAAAATGCCCTATATTTACCCCACCCATACTATACACAAGCAAAAAAACACGTACATTTCCAATGCACAAATAAGTATACACACTTAAGGATAAACCCCACGATATATATTCACCCCGAAAAACATATGAATTTTGGAAAATTTAAATTTTCCCCAAAATTATGCTGTGTAAAAAAAACCTGATTTTAAAAAATGTATTTTTTTAAAAAAAAAAAAATGGAGCCGACAGGGGGCCCCTGCGCCTGCGCAAGAAAAACTCGCCATTTTTGTTTTGTATTGAGTAACAGATGTTAATTAATAAATGGGGAAGAATTTTTCGGCTTAGAGGTAAAACTGGTTGAACACCTCTCAAATAGGAGGGGAAAAATTTTTTGGATGTTGGGTTTTCCCGCAATTTAATTGAGATATCAGGCGACGGACAAGACAGCTCCCGGAAAACCTTTAATAAATCCCTTTTGTTTTTAACCTGGCCCGTGTTATTTTCATAGACAGTGAGGTTTTCTGAAAATGTTTTAAAATTAATTTTTCCCTTTTTTAAAATTTGGGGATTTTTGGTTAAAAATATGTTCTCCCTTTTGTTATATAAATACAAAGAAAAATTTTTTTTAGGGGAAAATGGGGCCAATTTAAAAGGGGGGAAAAAAAAATTTTTTTCCCCAAAAAAAATTAGCGGTTGGTGATTTCCCTGGTTGATTTTTAGGGTTGAAGGAAAAATTTGGGGGGTTTGGGAAAGACGGGGGAAAAAAAGTAAGTCCCCCCAAAGGGGGTTTTGTCAACTGCTTTTTGTGATGCCCCCCGGTTTGGGGAATTCGAAAAAGTTCGGGGGGTAATTTTTGGGGTGGAAAAAAAAAAAAGGGAAAAAAAGAAAAGGGAAAGAAAAAAAATTTTTATAAAATTTTTAATTGAGGGGGATATAAGGGAATTTTTTAAAGGGGGGGGTTTGGGTCTTGGGGGGAAAAATTTTTAAAAAAAATGGAGGGCCTTTTTTGGAAAAAAGTTTTTTGCCCTTTTAAAAAAGAAATTTAAAAGGGTTTTTCCACCCAAGGGTGTGAACTTGGGAAAAGTTCAGGGGGGGAAATGGGGGAGTAATTTTTTGGGAATTTTGGGGTGGAAAAAAATTTTGGAAACCCCCATTTGGGGGTTAAAGGGGGTGCATTAAAATTTTTTTAAGGGGGGGAATTTTAGGGGGTTCACTTGGAAAAATGGGCGAACCCCTTTTTTTAAAAATGACGTCGATGGGGGGGGGTTTTCCCAAATTTGGGAAGGGGGGGTAAAGGATTTTTTTGGGGGGCTTATTACCAAACAAATTTTTGGGGGGGAAAGGAGAAAAAGGTTTTTAATTTTGCCTTTTAAAGTGTAGCAATAAAATGAAGGATTCAAAAGGGGGGGGTTGAGCCCGGGGGGAAAAAAATGTCATAAATTTAAATTTTTTTTAAAAACTGTAGTGTCCCCCCTTTAAAAACAAAGGGTTTGGTAAAGTTTTTTTTTTGGGCCACCCCCTTGGGGGAACGGCGGTTAAAAAAAAAATTAAAAAAAAATTTTTTTTAAAAAATTTTAAATAATATATTTATAAAAAAAATTTTAAAAAAAAAATTTAAACCCCTGGCCCCCCCCCGGGGGGGTCAAAAAAAAATTTTAATTTATCCCTCTTGTTTCCGGCCGGTGCAACCCCTTTTTTAAAGCAAAATTCCCCCCCTAAGGGGATTTCCCCCCCGGGACTAAGGGCGGGTTTTCCTGGGAACCCTTTAAAAATTTTTTTAGCTAACTAAACCCGTGTTTTTTTCCCCAACCCATAAAACCTCCGAGCCGCTGGAACCAAGCCCCGAACGAAACCCCTTTCCCCCCGCCCCTTTTGGGCCCCCCTCCCCCCCCCTTTTTAAA
>NW_026506931.1:0-22874 GCF_026875155.1 Cherax quadricarinatus | reverse complement strand
ATAGCTTAGAATTTCTTCCTTATGAAGAAAGATTAAAGACTCTTAAGTTACATTCACTTGTTAGACGAAGAATGAGGGGAGACCTGATCGAAGTGTATAAGTGGAAGATAGGTATTAATAAAGGGGATATTAATAAGGTCTTGAGGATGTCTCTCCAAGTGAGAACCCGCAGTAATGGATTTAAATTAGATAAGTTTAGATTTAGAAAGGACATAGGAAAGTATTGGCTTGGAAATAGGGTAGTTGATGAGTGGAACAGTCTACCTAGTTGGATTATTGAGGCTAGGACTTTGGGTAGTTTCAATTTTTTTTTTTTTTTCACAATACATGAAGAAGGTCATGATGACCCTGACACATAAAACACAGATTCTTCATTCGTTACTACGTAATTACTTGATGTTACCTTTGTTTTCTGTGCCCACTTGCATGCTACATACACGTATGCCACACATCTACACTTCTATACCCACATCACCTCACTCTCACCCCTCCCCAGGAGGCGACCCCGCTGTGTCCCCTGAATTCCCCTTCTCGTATGTAATCCCCAAACCCCCCCCTTACTCACTCAGCCCAAGTCGTAGATTCATGAGAAACCCTAACGTTAACATTCTATACCCTTCCCGAAAATCCTTCTCCTACCTCCTCCATACAGTTCTCTATTACGGACACATCGTACGATAAACCGTTACCGCTAGTACCCGCCTCCGCACCTCACAATCCCCCCTCCCCTCATCACCCAGATATATATTTATATAATCCACTATTATATAATCCAAAGCTCTTATAACACTCTCATCGAACCCTCCCAATATAGGCTTAGTGCACGCAGAACCGACACCCTCTGCCCCCCACCCCCTGTACAACCTGCTTAACCAATACCTAACACCCTCCAGTCCCCCACAAAAGTATATTGCATGGAACGCTGTCTCATCCTCCCCACAGATTCCACCCCTTCCGCCCACAATTACCCCTCTGGTTCTTAGTACCTCCCCCGACGGTAGTATGCCATGCAGAAAACGATACGTTACCTCCTTACCCTAGGCTTTAACTTCAACTTGCTAAACCTATACCAAATACTCTTCCATGCGTACATGGGGAATAATCCCTCAACTGGTACAAACAATCCTTTCTTCAAGCAGCCTACACAAAACCCTACTCGAATTTTCCTGGGTTCTCTAACCAACATCAAAGCCCTCAAAACAGTTTCACTTTCCCCTCAACTCCACACCACCATACAACTTACCCAACCTATCATGTATTTTTCCCAGCTGCCCTCCACTCATACCTTCACGCAAAACCTCCCATTTAAGAAACACACATTTAATCCTCCTTCTCAGATCCATCAACCCCAACCCACCCTGGCACACAGGTAACATTACAACCTCTCTCCTCAGCCAATCGCACCTTGAAACCCCACAAAAAGTTGAACACTCGTCTCGGAATTCCCACAATCGCCGTCCCTGTTAATGGGAACACAGCTGCTACATGCCAACCCTTACTATACAATAATACATTTATAACAATCACTCATTGTACGAGAGTCAGATGATGAGGTCACAATGCACCCAGACCGCCTGAATCCTTTCCATTAATCTATTCGAGTTTTCCTCTCGAGCAGCATCCAAGTCATCCTTATAGGTGATACCACAAATTTTTAAAGAACCGTTTGTTTCCTCACAACGTTACATCCCCCCCCCCCCCTCCACCCCATCACCCAACCCATGATCATTGACTTCTCTCTATTTACCTGCATCCCTGTTGCATTTCCGAACTGTTGCACAACATCATCCAAAACACCCAATGCCATCCCTCTCAAACCAGGACTGTTGTATCGTCTACATATCCTATTATTCCAGGCCACACTTTCCCGACCTCCCCCACACCCTCCACTCGTGTCACATACACAACGTTCAACCAATTCTATAGAAGGGGTCCTGAATGCACGCAACAACATTTGTGACATGGGAACCCCTGCCTAAGTCCCCTACCCATTACAATCTCCTCCCCAAGCATCCATTAATCTGTACCCTCATCTTAGCTCCACTGTACAACGTGGTTACCCAATTAACTATTTCTTCCCCATAACCCTGCCTCCTAAGTATCGTTTCCAAAGCTCCCCTTTCCACCCTGTCATAGGCCCCCTGCCAGTCTAAGGCCAACAATGCTGCCCTCCCTCCCCCCCCTTTTGACTCCACAAAAAACTTCTCAGTATTCCATGACCCTCAATCTCCACCTTCCAGGCAAACCATACTGCGTTTTCGAAACCACTCCCTACCACACATTTAAACCGATTACCCAAGACTTTAGCGAACAACTTATAATCAGCACATAACAGAGATATGGCACGGTACTCCTTGAGGGTGTGCTGCCCCTTACCCTTCTAGACCAACACTACAACTGCTGTTGCTTGCTTGTCCCCCATCACACCCTTCTCCTTCATTGATTAAAAACCTCACATGAATCCCCTTGTCACCTCCAATGTTGGAGGTAAATTCAGCCGGGGAGACCGTCTATTCCCGGTGCTTTGCCCTTCCTCATTCCCCTTAAAGCCAACTCTATTCCCTCTTCCGTTATTACCCCCCCCCCTAAAGCCTTTCTATCACTATTCCCTAAATTACACGTCACATACTCACACACCTTCTCTAAATCCACATTCTCCACCTTCCACTTGTCCAATACCTTCATACCATTTATCCACTACACACACATTCCTTTCGTAGTTAGTATCTCCTGACCCATTCTATAACCCCGCCATCTCATGTACCTCTAACCTCGGAATAGCTGTAACCCGCTGTCTTTGTTTTTTGACGTCGCAACACACACGCCAAATGGCTTGTCTCCACAAAGCCCCTCCTCTACCCCTGCCTGCACCCTTACTGCTTGAAACCTCTCATTTTGTAACTCCCTCAGTCTCCCCTTGACCTCGACCAATTTATCCATAGGATAGTTGCCCCCACAGCCCCTTTCCCATAACAGCCCTTAACCTGTCCTCTAAATAGTTTGAAAGGCCATATTTTAAATCATTTATACGTTTGCCCACCCCCACATATTTCCTAATCCTTTCCTTGGCTACACAATCCCACCATTGTACGACATCTACCACTCACTGTGTCTCCTCGCTAAGCTCCTTCCATAGGACAGAAAATCCCACTAACCCCTCCTCATCACTCAATGCACTTACATTTAATTTCCAGTAACTCCTGTATATTTCTGCAAGCTCCTCCCACCCAACCTCCACCAACACTGCTCTATGATCCGACCATGCTACTTCAATAGTTTTGAAAGATCTCACTACAACCCCGTGAGAAAGATACACTCTATCTAACCTCGCTGCATACCCTCTCCTAACAAATGTATGCTCTGTCTCCCACGCCCCCCCCCCTCGCAATGCGTCCCTTAACCTAATATCCCTCAATAAATCTCGTAGGGCCACCGACACATAACCTGCCCCTTTCGGTTCCACATCAGCCCTCCTAATGACGCAGTTCCAATCACCTCCTACTATTGCCACCTCCGGTAATGCACGGAAAAAAAAAACACAAGGTCCTCACACACAAACTCCTGCTTCACCTGTACGTTATTCTCTGCAGGCGCATATACGCTAATAAAGGCCACACGTTTTCCCATCCACAAACCATCTACGCGCAACACCCTTCCCCCTCCCCCCCTCACTTCTCTGCAAAAAAAAACGGGCTCGCCTCCCTGATTAATATACCCACCCATCCTTTCAAACGGGCAGATGGCACAGGGTTACCACTCGAAACCCCTCCATCTCCAACACCTACCCTCCTTAAAAATTATGCTCCTGAAGGAACACAACATCACTCTAAATTTTATTCAGAAACATTCTAAACCATTCTCTCTTTACACTATTACACAAACCATTACGTTTACTGTCATACACCGGAGGCCTATTAAAGTTTCCCCCTGCCTCCTCTCTTCACTCTTCCTATGGGCACCAGAACGTGTGGGACCACTTGTCACCTGCACACTTCCCTCTCTCCCCCCCCCCTTCTTTCGGTGCCTCCTGTCATGGCCACCACTACCTTCACCTTCTGCCATATTTGCTTCCCCGTCGCTGCACTGGCGTTAGGACATCATCTGAATCCGACTCAGCGGCTCTCTTTCTTTTTGACAGCTGCATCCTCCATGGCTTGGTCTGGGGATGCCTCACAATGTACCTCCACCTCCACTGTACACAGTGGCAATGATCTCGGTGACACCTCAGTCACGCTGTCACTTCCGTCGTCCGAATAGTTCTGTTGTTGATGCACAACAGCCTTCAACTCGTCTTCTACCACCTTTCCAGGAGCAGCCACCTCCTCAGGCGGTGACAAGGACTTCAGAACCTCGGCTAATTCCTCCTCAATTTCCAACACTTCCTCCTGTACTTTTTGCGCAACCCGATCCACTGGAAGTGTCTCTGGGCCAGGAAACTGGTCAAGGGCCTCACCCTCTCCCCCAGCCTTATGCGCCTCATCCACTATCTCGCTCCATAGACGACCACGCCCTCCTTCACGTCGTTGATCATCACCTGCTCCCTCCGGTGTAGAAGCTGATGTCTCCGCCCATGGGCCAGGAGCTCGTTGCCACTTCCCACACTCCGCCGCTATGTGATCATATTCCCCACATAGTCAGCATGTACGCCTTTGCCCGGCGTATGATACCATGACCTGTGTCCTGAATTCCTTTAGGTACACGTAAGACGGTATGGGGTGTCGCAATGTCATTTTTAGGTTAAAAGTGCCCTCCGGCATACCTGTGTAGGCACCCGTCACCCACTTACCATTCTGGGCCAAATGAACAGTTCTGTATTCCTCAAAACTTTTCTGATATCTGTCTCATTTTGCCTCAAAGGGGACATTACGCAGTTTAATCCATGTATAATGTCTGGATACATCGATCTTCCTCACAGGCACAGCTGGTGTTGCATCAAGACTTACGTCCTGAAAACGGTTGACCAACGACTCGTAAACCATTGCTGAGAGCAGTTTCACAAAAAATCTACGTGCTCCGTTCAATGCTACTCCGTACAACTCGCCATCCTGAATGCCATACATGTCTCTGATGATTTTAGGTAGTAAAACCTGGGCTGAAGCTGGCGTTATTGCCCCACTGAGAAGTTCAACACCGACAGTGTTAATCCTGCGTCTGTAACTGAACGCCATGTTGACTAATGGTAGTTCTGCTGGGCTGACGACAGAGGCACGACAAGCACCACCTCACACTACTGCAGTCAGGGAACTGAAGTGCGTTTGCGCAGGAGGTCTACACGGCCCAAGAGCGATGCAGACAATATAAGTTACATTCACTTGTTAGACGAAGAATGAGGGGAGACCTGATCGAAGTGTATAAGTGGAAGATAGGTATTAATAAAGGGGATATTAATAAGGTCTTGAGGATGTCTCTCCAAGAGTGAACCCGCAGTAATGGATTTAAATTAGATAAGTTTAGATTTAGAAAGGACATAGGAAAGTATTGGTTTGGAAGTAGGGTAGTTGATGAGTGGAACAGTCTACCTAGTTGGGTTATTTAGGCTAGGACTTTGGGTTGTTTCAAATTTAGGTTGGATAAGTACATGAGTGAGAGGGGTTGGATTTGAGTGGGACTTGCACATCAGAGCTTATTTCTTGGTAGCATTGAAAATTGGGTTGGGGCAAATGTTTGTTAGTGGGATGAATTGTAAAGGACCTGCCTAGTGTGGGCCAACAGGCCTCCTGCAGTGTTCCTCCTTTCTTATGTTCATTGCGTAACAAGCAGCTCTCCAAGCAGAACAATGATGATGTCACAGCTCCTCCTTACTGAACATTAAAATGGTATAAAATACCGACAGGTTTTTAGGTAAGACACATATGCAACAGTTAGGTATCTTTATTTCGAAACGTTTCGCCTACACAGTAGGCTTCTTCAGTCGAGTACAGAAAAGTTGATAGAAGCAGAAGATACTTGAAGACGATGTAATCAGTCCATCACCCTTAAAGTTTTGAGGTGGTCAGTCCCTCAGTCTGGAGAAGAGCATTGTTCCATAGAATGAAACAATATGTAGATGAAGTGACAGGATGGAGCCTTATATAGCGCCAAGAGGTGAGACGTAGGTCACTAGAAGAGGTAAGAACTCAGATGCTGGGAGGTCAGGTCCCTCTCAAATCCAGCCGTTCTAACTAGTAGAGGTTGTCGAAGTTGATTTGTAGGTCTGTACCAAGATACCCTTGTGTTGCATGTCTGAACAGATTGAACATTAAAATGTCCATAGTGACCTAACGTCCTCACCTCTGCGCTATATAAGTGCTCCATCCTGGTCACTTCATCTACATATTGTTTCATTCCATGGTAGCCAATGCTCTTTCTCCAGACGAGACTGACCACCTCAAAACTTTAAGGTGATGGACTGATTACATCGCTTCAAGTATCTCCTGCTTCTAGCAACTTTTTCTGTACTCGACTGAAGAAGCCTACTGTTAGGCGAAACGTTTCGAAATAAAGATACATAACTGTTGCATTGTGTCTCCTCCTTACTGAGGGGTTGACGACATTGCTGCCAGCACAGAATCAAATTTTATTAATTGACTGTGATTATTTAAATACTAGAACTAACTTTGCTATGTGTTTTTGAATAATTAATTTAAGTCATTTACCCCATTATTTTTTGATTGTAATATAATTAAACTGAAGTCATCCTTAGCATTATTTGATCTCAATTTTGAAAAAAAAAAAAAAAACTTCACTTTCCGCCAGAAATTGTAAATACTGACCATATTAATATTTTCATAAAAGAAAACAATGAAATTGTAGAATATATTTAGATGGGATCAAGACACACCAATAATAATCTTCTTGAAGGATCTTCCTATAAGAAATACGTACAATATAACCCCTTATAATTTTATTTAAAAGGGTCTCCGAAATTTTTTTTCAAAGTTAAGTTTCCCTAATTCCAGTATGGCGTGAAAGAATAAATATATTAAATTAAATGTATTTTCTTTGAAGGAAAATTGTATATTATAATAAAATTTTAAAATCGTTAAAGAAATCGCAAAATAATTATATTATTTTAGTAATTAAAATTGTAAATTAAACTTAAAACGGATAATTAGTTTCAGCTATGTTATAAATATTTTATTTAATAATATTTAGTTTTTTAATTAATTTTAAAAGAGTTAACCAAATATTCAAATGTTCGTCACAATAATACATACCAATATCTGGAAAAGACCCGGGCCGGTACCGGAGTGGAAATATTAAAGGTTACCTGTAATGGACTTCCGCATTTTATTTACATATATTAAATCTCGTTGGAGGCGACAACCATATATTGTTTACAGTATTTACCCGTGTAAGGAGCGTGAGAAAAACTCGAAGGGTCTATAATTTCCATCACTAACAGAACACAGAGAGCCGGAAAAGCGCCAAATTCACTTCAACAGCGGACATTTGGAGATTCATAAGGATTATCGACTGCGAAGATTGAAAACTGTGGTGTTGTGTTCGCAAATCGTGTATTTACGCACAGATTAGCTCGTTTCCTGGTGATCCTTGGACTGTGTTTCAGTGCTTCAGACTAGTGAGCCACGAGAGGTGGCTACGGGCCCCCGACTGGGGCTCTGAGCTCACAGCTCCTGCACCCGGTGTGGCGTCTGTGAGTCACAGGCAGCAGCTCAGCTGCTGGCTGCTTGATCCCCACACCTACATATCACCATGACAGATCCAGGAAGCGCCTAAACGTTCCTTGGAATGGCGGGGACCAGTTTGGAGGACTACGTGGGCAGGTGGGAGCCCCACCAAGAAGGCCAAGATGCAGTGGAGGACTACTGACTGTGCCTACCAAGATCTGCCATAGGTCCTTTCGGCAGCCACTCTACCCAAAGAAACATTGCACCCCCCAGAAGCCATAGGGGTCGGGAAGGAAAACAGGTGATGTTGCTCCTCAAGTGGCAAGGATGAGCCATCCCCAGGTCCACTACCACCAGTTGCGTATGCCCTCCACAGTGGACCGGACTGGTTGACTCCACGTGGAAGGAGGAGTTCCCCTCAGCTCGGCGCAAGCAACCAGGGGGGCCTTCAACAAATTCAAGTTCCCAACTACGGGTTTTGTAAGGTATCCTGGATGTCTCCCCCACTTCAATTCCGCTGCGAGTTCACTCTCAGAACGAGGTCTGTCCATTCCTCGTGACGAAGACTCTTATGAGGAGTTAAGGGCTGTTGTGACCCATCCCACATGGTGGAACTGGCTTGCTTCGGAGAAGGGTACAAGGGTGCTTTTAACAGCGTCCCTGTGCCCTCCCACTGGACCCCATTTTGGAAGTGCCCCAATATGTCAAGGCGGAAGCGACTCACTCAGACGGTGAACAAGGTGGCCCACCCGCCAAGTGTTCAGATCCACCACAAAGTTACCACTTCCCATCGCACCTGGACTTGGGGTCTGGGAAGATTCAGACCCGACCATACCTGCAGGCCCAGTACCATGCTTCAACTGCCAGGGGTCAAATCATATAGCAGCCACTACCAGCGAGAGAAGAGTGTGGTGTGTGCAGCAAGGCACACGACTCGAAGGACTGCATAGCAATCCCAACATCCACCTGCGAAGCACTGGCAGCGCCCAGTGTGCCAACAGCTCAAGAGGCACCATGCCTGGAACCGAGCTGCTGTCCGTGATGGTGCAGCACTGGCAGCCATAGTTCGTCATCGGAAACGACCCCCGACGGCCCCGACGCCACCCACCTGGAACTGCGCAGCAAACAGTCAGCATGGCTTCCAATCACGTTCCCCGGATACCAAGGAGGGCAATACCACGAGTTTCCCAGCACTGGGCTCCCAGCGGGCAATCAAGGGCAGACCACTGGTTTCAGCAGCGCGGTCAACTGCGGCGACAGATGGCAAGGTGGCCAAGAATGCAGAATCATTGGGAAAACCATCCACATCCAGCACACTGCCAGCAGGTCCCAGCTGGGCACCAACATTCCCCTTGCCATATAGACGCCAGCAGGCCTCTTCCCAAGGACAGGCCCCTCCTGTGAGCTGGCCAGCACCAGGCAGAGGTATCCCCCCAGGGACTTGGTAGCCCATGGCCACTCATCAGGGCCCAGGGTTGCACCCAGCTTATGCTGCTGCAGTGTCGACAAAAGCCACCCAGACATACCCAGTGACCCAGCCCCGCCTCGACGGGTCGTCCAGCTCAATGCCTGCAGAGGTAGTGGTCGAATCCTTTTCCGGATCGACTGAAGAAAACCATCGGGTTCATCTCAGCGCTCCTCTGTCGCCTGCTGCCGTCGGCAGAGGACAGGTCGCCTGCAGGCAACTCCCTGTCAAGGATGCCTGGGCGTGGTCCCTACTGGACGGAAAGACTCGATGGAACTTCAAGCCATCATCCAGGAGTCCTGTCCAGTCCCTGTTGATGGAGGAGCCCCGAGGAGTCGCCAATCAAACGGACGACGTGTCCCAGGCAGAGATAGAATCATGAGCCACCTCTGCGGCCCTTGACAGATCACTCCATGGAACATTTGTGGGCTGCAGCGAAATTCACTTAGTGATTGAAGCTGCAGTTCAGATGCGGTTGATGTACTTCCCTGTTTCAGAGACACTCACCGATTTTCACGTCAAATGCAGCACGTATTCCCGATTCTCTGCCTACCCCTTCAGCGCCTGGAAGGGACTGGCAGGGGCACGGCGATCTACTCAGGACCACTATCCCTCATTCAATCTCCACTGACCCCATCGACCCTGTGGGGAGTGGGGCGTAGAGGTCAGGCGTCACCACCCTACACCTGCGGATGGACCACCTCCGTGGTTTTACATATTTTAAGAAGCTCTCGACACCCATGAAATTCAGAGGTGCAGCACACGCCCACGGGAGGGTCGTGTTGTGGTGGGGAGTCATGCCCACCACCCACTACTTCTTCTGTCTCGATTCCTAACAACGCACTGGGATGCACCTTGCGGCTGTGATGGAGGAGGCCCCTGAGATCCGCCTCCTCAATAATGGTGAGCCAACCCATCACTATGGTGGCCAGCTTTGGAATTCACACTCATATCTAGGCGGTTGCCTCGAGCGCGAGATGGGAGGTCCACCCCGACTCACCATGCTCACTTTGCAGTGGTCACTACGCGAATGTTCCAGCGGTGCCCCTGCTCCCCACACCTACCCCCAGATGGATCTAAAAAAGGCCGAACTGGCAGTGGCTTCCAGAGGTTTCATTGACGTTGGTGGGTGGAGTCCTCCCCTTCTCAGAAGACCCAGATGAGGGCGGCTCAAAGCTTCAGGTGGCCTTTCACATGTTCCACTGATGCAGAATACCCTAAAGATTACAGGCGAGTTCATATAACGTGAACTGGTGTTTTACAAATGAGGACATCAGGGAACTGAACCACACGCATCAATGTTGTACGCAAGATGCACAGCGTAATCCCACGGTTTGCGTCCCCATGCGTCTGCTCCAGGAAGTGGTGCGGCAATGCACGCCATGTCTCACACAGGGTCCCGGCATGGCTAAATGGTCGAGTGGTGTGCCTCCTCAGCTACTCCCTCTCCACCTTATCTTAGATTGGACCAAGTTACGATTGGCCACTGGGCAGCGTCGCAGTGTGGCTCGTGTGTGCAAACCCAGACCCACGCAACGGAGGGCAGAGCGTCTGGTGGACCTATTCACCTCAGAGCGGCCATGGCGCAACTGCCTCAGGATCTCCAGGACCTCCAAGCCACCCTCCTTCTAGAAGGTGATGGTGATCAAGCAGCATGCAGGCTGGGGAAGTCACGGATGAAGACTTCACCGACCTGAGCTCCAGCAGCCTTCACATCTCATCGTGACACTGCCTTCCCGGGGCATGATTGTTTACCTATGGCAAGATCACTCGGTCTGGCCATTCTGGACATTCAGCTGTCCTGAAGAGTCATCAACCAGACTTGGCGGGCTCAAACTCACTGTTGTTATGAAGGAAGGAGCTGACATCATCCCGATCCCTAAGCCTGGGGATCCTGCAGTGTTGAGACCCATCTCCCTCAACCAGTTTGCATTTCAAGGTGTCGGAAAGGATGGTGTTGGAGCCCTGAGGTGAAAGCTTGGCCTCTCTCCTCATAAACACCATCTATGGCTCACCAAGGATGGGCACATTGTCGAAAGCCGTACCACTCTACTGACCGCATTGGGTCGAAGCCCAAGCCACACATTGTTGTCTTTCTTGACCTCGAGAAAAGCTTTTGAGCTAGCCAGTGCACCTGCCATCCTCGTCACTCTGGCCCAGGGGATTAAAGCAAGCGCTTTCATGCTCGTCCTATCACCAGGACAGGCGGGCCCGGGTATGCTTCCAGGGGCATGCCTCTTCTCTCAAGGACCCTGGACAATGGCACTCCCAGGCGGGGTGCTTAGTCCCCACCCGTTTCAATGTACTGATGCAACCACTGGTTCCTGCCTTTCCCATCCCAGAGGACCGTCCCCTCCTCAGCAATGGCCGATGACCTGGCACTTGTCGTACCTAGGAAGCGCCGGCTTTTGCAGCGTGCCCAGGAGGACCTCGTTCTCTGGCTTCCACCGATGCGTCACTTAGGGACTCAAGATATCTGCAGCAGAATCCAAAGCCATGATCCTTCGCACCAGGTGCCCAGTCAGAGAGGCTTGCGGGTCCCTGGGCATCGACCTGGAGTGGGTTCACAGTTATGAAGAGGACCTTGGCATCTACATTGACAGGCACCTTCACACCTTCCAGAAACATGTGCGCCACATTAAAGAGAGGGCTCTCAGAGGTCAGGCATTGAATGCCATGGCCAACCCTAGGGTTGGGGCCACTCGAAAAAAAAGGTCATGAGGTTTGTTCTACATCCAGGCAATACGTTCCCTCGTTGACTATGGGGCACTTGCTCTGTTCACGCCAGACCCACAAACATCATCCCACTGTGCATCCAGAACACAGCTGTACGGCCATGGCTGGGTGCTCCCTAGGTGGGGCAATGCATGTGCGCAGAACTTGAGGTGCAGCTACAGCCTATTGAAGACAGGATCCAACTGGTAGCTGCCAGGAGATTGCAAAGTATCTCCGACTATCCCAGGGCTGACAAACTGATGAGAGATTTACGGGTCCGCCAGGGACATGTCAATTCCACTGCATCCCGCCGCCGATGGATGTGGTCGGTAGGCAATGCCCACACAGAAGCTCTTGCCCATGACATTGCTCCAGGCGTGGGGCAGTCGACAGACAGGCAGCGAACTACACGGGTGCCGCCCCCTTGGGCACCAGGAGCTGTTTGCGTGAGCTGGACAGCCCTACCAGACAGCAAGAGGCATTGCACCCGGGACATACTGCACCACCTGCCTCGGCTAGCATTGTGGTGCGGAAGGCCAGGTGTGTGCCGTATTACACTGTGGCTCCCTAGAAAAGACCCAGTGGCAAGGCCGCACAGCTGCTGGATGTTCCACATCAATCTGACAGCAGGATTTGGCCTCTCCAACCATTGCACCATCCCCAGCCCGACTTCTTGCCATCCAACAAGCTCTGCGGCATGCTCTTACAGACCATCCCATTCCCCCCATTCATCCACGTTGAGTCCAGGGCACAAACCAAGCGCTTATGTCACAGAGAGCCAAAGGACAACATACACTAATCACATCCATCCGGGTGACCGCAGACTCTCATGGCCCAGGGGTCACAAGGGCTACCATCAACTGGATCCCGAAGCCATGTGGGTATCCCTGCAAGGATGCTCAGATGAGGCTGCAAGACTGCAACCCCGAGGCACAGCCACATCGCGATCTCCCATCAGCCTCAACCCAGTTGCGCTGTTGGCTGCTAGTGCGGCAAGGCGCCCAATCCCTGACCCTGGGGAGTCGCGGACCTCTGTTGGTAATGTCAGGGGCGAACCACAGTGCCCCATCCAAGTCTTCGGACACAGGTCCAGGAACTGAGGGTGCATATCCACCGGACCTACGGCTTAGTGTATCTCAACCACTCGCGGATTGTTGAATCGGGCACGAGAGGAGCTCTGAGCCCATTGTGACCGAATGGTTCCACAGCCCTTGGTGCACTACCTGTTAGACTGCCGCACGGATGTCCCCTTCGCCGAGACACTTCCCAAAGACCCCAAGTAGGGCAGACGCCGAGAGAGAATGAGGCAGAAAATCTTGTGTACTTAGCTGTCAGGACTTGGAAACCTTACTTCCAGTCCTTGCATGTCATCCGCCCCCCCCTGAAGTTGCTGTGAGGGCCTGCTTTGGGCCTCCATTGAAACTGCACACCAGCCACTGTTAGTGCACACTAACGTTTGGTACGTCATCTGGCCATAGGGCCGGTGAGGTACCCCCCCCCCCTTCCTGCTGAAGACCTCCCCCACACAGGTGCAAGTAAAGATAAATGTCACTTCCCTACCCGGGGAGCCAATCCCGGGGTTCCCCAAAATGGAAGAGACCCGGCCGGGGATTACCGGCGAATCAAATAGAATAGAATAGAACACAGAGAGTAGTCGTCAACAGAGTAAAGTCCGAGGCAGCTACGGTGAAAAGCTCTGTTCCACAAGGCACAGTACTCGCTCCCATCTTGTTCCTCATCCTCATACCCGACATAAGACAAGGATGTCAGCACAGCACCGTGTCTTCCTTTGAAAGATGACACCCGAATCTGCATGACAGTGTCTTCCTTTGGGCAGACACTGCAAGGCTCCAGGCGGACATCAACCAAATCTTTCAGTGGGCTGCAGAAAACAATATGAAGTTCAACGATGAGAAATTTCAATTACTCAGATATGGTAAACATGGGGAAAAATTATATCTTCATCAGAGTACAAAACAAATTCTGGCCAAAAAAATAGAGCGAAACACCAACGTCAAAGACCTGGGAGTGATCATGTCAGAGGATCTCACCTTCAAGGACCAAAACCCATTGTATCAATCGCATCTGTTTAGAAAAAGACAGGAGGATAATGAGAACCTTCAAAACTGGGAGGCCAAGCCCAGATGACACTTTCAGGTCACTTGTTCTATCTAGGCTGGAATATTGCTGCACACTAACAGCACCTTTCAAGGGAGGTGAAATTTCCGACCTAGAAAATGTAAAAGAGAACTTTCACAGCGCGCATAACGGAGATAAAACACCTCAATTACTGGGGGGCTTGAGGGTTTCCCAAACCTGTATTCCCTGGAACGCAGGAGGGGGAGATACATGATTATATATACACCTGGAAAATCCTAGAGGGACTAGTACCGAAAATTGCACACGAAAATCACTCACTACGAAAGCAAAAGACTTGGCAGACGATGCACCATCCCCCAATGAAAAGCAGGGGTTTTCACTAGCACGTAAGAGACCATACAATAAGTGTCAGGGGCCCGAGACTGTTCAACTGCCTCCCAGCACACATAAGGGGGATTACCAACAGACCCCTGGCAGTCTTCAAGCTGGCACTGGACAAGCACCTAAAGTCAGTTCCTGATCAGCCGGGCTGTGGCTCGTACGTTGGTTTGCGTGCAGCCAGCAGCAACAGCCTGGCTGATCAGGGGATGATCCACCAGGAGGCCTGGTCACAGACCGGGCCGCGGGGGCGTTGACCCCCGAAACTCTCTCCAGGTAAACTCCAGGTAAACTCCCGGTCCCACCAAGTATCACTGATAGGATTGTTGATATTAACACTGTACTCGGTATTAGAATGCTAAGAAATGAACTAGACACTGTCACAATGAACCTTACTAAGTGTCTAGAAGTAAATATACACAGATCTAAATGGACTGTGAACACGTGCAATTGCATTAAGTTTTATAACCTGCATGAACTGTATCACTGTAGACAACAAGAGCATTTCACCCCTCCATGGAAGATGTGTTCATTTAATATCACATTCATTTGTTCGCATCGCTATTGGGCCGTGCGGACCTGCTGCGCAGACGCTCCTGATTGAGTTGGCTTGTGCGCAGTTTACCTGTTTGAGCTGCTACCCCTGGCGTTAGCTGGTGAAAACTTTATTTTCCAACATGGCGCTGCATAGCAGCAGGCGCATCAACACTGTCTGCGTTGAGTTGACCCGTGGGGCTGTCACGGGAGCCACGATGGATTTGTTACTACCGGCGATTATCCATGATACCTACGGTATCGCAAATGAAGAGTATGTGGTGTTAGCACTTAATGGACGACACGGATCTTCTTTAAAATTTGACGTCAGCAAATGTCTACGAAGCGGTGGTTGATAAGTATCAAGAGAACCATTATACCCGTCAATTCAGCTGTATCAGTACGTCTTCATGATGTATCTCGATATAACACATGGGTAAAAATCAGGAATGTGCCTTTTGAGGCGACTGATTTTTTTAAATAAAAGATGAAACTACGTAATTATGGTACTTTTTTCATATGGACTCTGCAGGTCGGGGGGCCGCTGGGCCATATGCTGGAGCGTTGGAGGGAACATATTCAGTCAAAATGACCTTACGCCATCCCATACCATCCCTAGTTATGTTGCAAGCATTTCGAACTCAAGTATATGTAACATATGCGGGCAACGTCGTACGTGTCGGCTGTGTGGGTCGTAGACCACATAGCGGCGCAGTGGGGTTTAAGCGTCGTGGGAATCTCCAACTACCGCAACAGCAACAATTGGAAGAGGTCGAGGAAGGTGAGGGACGAGAACAGTCTTATGCTAACCTGTCTCGACAAGGGTCTTTTTGGGAGTGATGAGGTAGGAAAAGCACAGGAGAAGGGCTTTGGAGGATGCAATACAGCGAGGAGAATCACCGTCACTGGACATAAATAAAGTATTTGAAGAGACTCTGCCCACTATGGGAGAAGAGGATGTAGCGGCGTCTTTAGTGAAGGCACTGGATGTTTTGTTAGACGAGTCGGAGTCGATCGTCAATCGTGTGGAGGATCCAGGTGCAATTTTGGGATCGGTTGAGCATCATGGTGAGGCGACGGATGGAAGCATTGAGTCTAGTGTGTCGCTTTGGTATGACGGTGAATGTAGCAGAAGTGGAGGTGCATCACGATAGTACTAAAGAAATCCCAATGCAGGTGGACGGTAGGACGCAAAAGCTAACTGCGACCCTATCGGACTCAGACGACGTGCTTACTCCTGCCCAAAGGCCAGGGAAAAAGTCTTGGGCGGATGTACAGAGGAAAGGGAACAGTGAATCCATGAAACAAGAGTTTATCAAGGTGGTTTCCAAAAAAGGGGAGAGGGATAGAGGTGTTGTAAAATGTATAAGTGAAAAGTCTATACCTAGAACGAAAGGAAAATCCCATTAATTGACTTTAAGGTTTTGACAATAAATATTAACGGTTTGAGATCTGAGCGGAAGCAAAAGTGGTTTAATGATTTTTTGGTGCATCTAGATGTGGATGTGGTATTTCTCCAAGAACACAATTACAGAATTGGATGTGAGTTAGAAATGGATGGTTACGATGTGTATATGGAATATGCGATGAGGTTAAAAGGGGGCGTCGCCATTCTGGTAATGGAAAATAGCCCGTTTGTAGTACGGCATAGTGAAAGGGGGAGGGGAGAGTGATTAGGGTGGATGGTTTATGGGGTAGAGTACATATAAGTTTTGTAGGTGAATATGGGCCGGCCGAGGGAGATGTACAACTTAAAACTCATTTTTTACAAGATGTATTAGTATATTATCTACGTAGTTTACCAAATGTAGCGATAATAGGGGGTGACTGGAATTGTGTAATACGACGAAAAGATGTGGAGCCTCGAGGAGCGGGTTGTTGCTTGGGGTTCCTGGGAGATTTATTGACGAGTGTGGGTTTAATGGATGTGTGTGGGGGGGGTGGAATGGTGAAGCATACTTTCATTAGACGAGATTATGCGGCGAGATTGGATAGAATGTACGTGTCTTGTGCGGTTACAGTGCGGAGAGTGAATGTGATAAATGTTGTTTTTTGCGGATCATAGAGGAGTTGTAATGGATGTAGATATTGAGGGCGTGCCTAAGAGGGGTCCATCATTTTGGAAATTGAATGTAAAGTTATTGAAGAGAGAGAGGAAATCATTTGTCTTTCGGGCATATCTGGGAACGCCTTGTGATTGAAGCACCTGGAGATGTGGCTTTGGTTAATTGGTGGGAAACGATAGCCAAAAAAGCGAATTAAGGAATATTATATTAGTCAAGGGGTGAGATATAATCAGTTACAGTATGGTTTCCAACGATATTTAGAGGGGCAGTTGCGCAACTATGTACAAGCGAATGCTAATTATCCTGTTATAGAAATTAAAAATTAAGGAGCAACTAAGAAATTTACAAAACGAAAGGTTTGATGGGGAAAGGCTTAAGGGGGGAATCGAAGAGTTTTGTGGGGAGATCGGCCGTCGGCGTGGTGTTGAGGAATCGACACAGACGTCGCAAGGCAATGGAGTTAATGGGGTTGAATGTTCAGGTAGATTTTGCGGGGTATAGAGCAAATCAGGTGTTTGAGACGACGGAGGGTATGAGTGGGTATATTGATGCTTGGGTTAAATTGAAAATGCAAAGTGTTGGAATAAGTGAAATTGCATTGCAGTCAATCGGTAGGTTTGTGCAGTGTGGGGCTGATGGAGCATGATCGTTTGATGTTGGGAGGGCCGATAACGGAAATGTGAGACTTGGAGGCTTATCTGGGGCGCAATTAGGTAAGGCGCCAGAATTGATGGGTTGCCCAGCGACTTTATCTTTAAAATTGGAACGTTTTAAAGGGGTTTTTGGTACGTTTATTCAATATAATGAAGCGGGATGGGGTTTTTAGGGGAACAACAAAGGTTGGGTGTGGTCGTCCTAGTTCCTAAAGGTGAGCCATTAACGGTTAAAGATTATCGTGCAATCTCGTTATTATGTGGGGACTATAAAATTTTTGGGAAAGGGTCTTGGCTAACAGAATAAAAAAAGTCCTGGGCAAAAATGATTGACAAGGGACAATATGGGGTGCCGGGCAGGTCTATGTATGAAGGTCACGGTATGATTAGAAGTTTTATTGAAGAAGAGTAGATTGGGGGGGGGGGTATTGGCTTTTAGATTGGGAGGCGGCAAAATGATAGTGTGGAACGGGAGGCGTTATGGAAGATCATGAGATGGCAGGGGTTTGGGGCGGAATTATATCATTGGCCAAATTAATGTATCAGGAGGCAACCTTGCATGTGCAGGTGAATGGAAAGGGTTTGGGGGATCAAATTCAGATGGAAGGGGTTTGCGTCAAGGTTGTCCCTTTCACAAATTTTTTTTGCTTGTTTTCAAGATCCCTTTATAGAGGGATAAGGGTTTTATTGGAAGCAAATGGGATGGGTAATGTAAGGGGTGGGGGAGCGGGCATTGTTGGTATGTCGAAGATACGACGATTTTGGTGAGAGAAAACATGGATTTGCTTCGGGTAGAAAAGTTAGTTGAAAGTTTTTGAAAAGGCTTCTGGCATGAAGATTAACATGGGAAACAAAGTATATGAATCTTGGAAAAGGGTCACGTGAGGACGGAATGTGTTGCTGAAAGGTGGGAAAGGGTGGACCAAAAAAGATATGGGGATCGTTTATGTAAGTGATCAAGTTTTGCACAAAATAAATTCCCTGCGTATCGTTGATAGTGTTGTGAAGCGCCTCAGTGGTTTAAGAGCTGCTAATTTTAAGTTGCAACAAAGGGTGATTACAACGAATGTGGGTATTATATAGTAAACTATGGCATGTTACAGTAATATTTCGATTTCTTGTTGTGAGTTAAAAAGGTTACAAAAAAATGTTTTTAGATTCATTTGGGGAACAGGGAGCGAATGGTTAAGTAGAGCGGTTTGTCACACTCCCGGTTGGCCGTGGAGGGCTGGGTCTTATAGAGGTCGAAAGAGGATAATAAGTATGTATTTAAAAAGTGTTATATGCGGGAGGGGGGGCGAAAGAAAATGGTCTTCATAAGATAAAATCAGATATGCGACGGTGGTGGGTGGGTAGGGAGTTCATGATAGGTGAGGCAATGTTACAGGTCTTAATAAACGTGAGGGATCCTTTACATATTAAATTGAGAAATCTTGATAGGGTAGATGGTAAGGCTGTGGTAGCGGTGGTAAAGGAGTTTATCCGATGTATGATTGGGGTAATATTTGGGGGCGTTTTTAAACAAATTGCGTTTAAAACCTAATGTCAGAGAAGTTATGTATAGATTTTTACATGGAATCTTGCCGTCAGGAAGGTTTTATTCTATAAGAGAATACGAGAGGATGGGAAATGCACGGATTGTGGAGGATTGGCGACTATTTATCATACGGTTTTATTTTTGCGATTGTATTGAATTATAGGGTTTGGATGGGTAAGGTTTTAAGGTTAGTGGGGGGGAGGGGGGTTTTCAGGTCTTGAGGGTTTTAAATTTAGATTAACTGGGGTGAATAAAAGGGTTGAGAATGCGATTGGGTATATGATTACGGATTATATATATATGATGTGGGCTATGAGGGAGGCGGACGTGCGTGCAAGAATTAATGCGTTGGCAGCAACATTTTATAGGATACAGTGTAGAAATAAAGGGGTGTATGGAGGGAGATGGGAGAGAGACTTTAGTGAGGGTTATCGAAATTTCACATTAAGGGATTTATGGGATTTGCAAAGTGGGTAAGGGCTATTTTCCTAGAATGGGGAGTGAGCATGGAGAGCTGTTTTTATGGATGTATAATTGAGTTTTGATATCTAGGGGCAATAGGGTTATTGCCCCGAGGGTTTCAGGTACTACACAGTTATCATTTGGAAGTGTACTCACCTATTTGTACTCACCTATTTGTGGTTGCAGGGGTCGATTCACAGCTCCTGGCCCTGCCTCTTTGCTGATTGCTACTAAGGGACCCTCCTCCCTGCCCATGAGCTCTATCATACCTCGCTTAAACTATGTATGGTTCCCGCCTCCACTACGCCACTTCTAGGCTATTCCACGGCCTGACTACTCTATGACTGAAGAAATACTTCCTAACATCCCCTTTTATTCATCTGAGTCTTCAACTTCCAATTGTGACCTCTTGTGTCTGTGTCCCTTCTCTGGAACATCCCGTCTTTGTCCACCTTGTCTATTCTGCACAGTTTTTATATGTCGTTTTTATGCTTGTGGAAAATTTTAATTTTCCGAAACTATAGCGCCTAATAGGTGTTTAATGTGCCGATATGAGTCAAAAATGTATTTGAAAATAGAGTAGAACCCAAGAGTTCCCTTTGCGCATGCGCGGATGTGCGGGGGGAGAGGCGCGGATTGTTTTTGGGAAAGTGGTGAGGAAGCGGGAAAGCATGGAACCACGAAATTGGCATTCACGGCGGCCTAAGGATTAATATAGGCCTCATTTCATAATAAGAAGTGTCGTAACTGTTCCTGGTTTGGGGAGTGAGGGAACGTGATTTACCGGGACCACGGTAATAGAATGGTAAAATGTGTGATAAGAGTAGGACCGGGTGATGACGCGTCACTAGGACTGTGTCCTGGGGAAAATTACCCTTGGTTTAATCTTTACTCCATCGTCTCAGATCTTTAAAGGAGTGGTCTCTAATGTGTATTTAAAAATTATGAGACCGTTAAATCGTCTTGTGAATGTTAATGTAATCAGTGATAATAACATTGAGTTAAAGAATGCGGGTGTAAAAAAGTCGCCTTGCTCCGAGTGAACACGTTAGACTTGTTGTTCCCGAGGCGAGAAAGTGAAGCTCATTGATCCACGATTTCTAAACCGGGAACAAACCGACGGATACCTCGTCCTGCCGGAATGGGGAAACCGTGTCGGTGTAGCAGGACATCAAAAAATGAGATGGTGAATGGAAGAAATAAGGAGTATCCATCACCCACATTTAAAGTAACCCTTCTAGTTATAACAAACTTATGCTGGCCAGTTGTGTTATGTTGTAATTAGATAGGTTTTGAGTGACCCGCTACATCAAGTGACCACCAGAGAACATCTGGTAAGTGGTGGGTTTTTGTACAAATGTTTTCCTTGATGGATGTATCCAGGTGTATCCTACCCCCCCCCCTTCATTCAGCTAAAAATAAAATAATATATACAGTCCACCTGGGGTTTACCTGGGGAGAGTTTCGGGGGTTCAACGCCCCCGCGGCCCGGTCTTGACCACGCCTCCTGGTGGATCAGCCCTGATCAACCAGGCTGTTGCTGCTGGCTGCACGCAAACCAACGTACGAGCCACAGCCCGGCTGATCAGGAACGACTTTTGGTGCTTGTCCCCGTGCCAGCTTGAAGACTGCCAGGGGTCGTTGGTAATCCCCCTTATTGTGCTGGGAGGCAGTTGAAAGTCTCGGGCCCCTGACACTTATTGTATGGTCTCTTAACGTGCTAGTGACACCCCTGTTTTCATTGCGGGGATGGTGATCGTTTTGCCAAGTCTTTTGCTTTCGTAATGAGTGGATTTTCGTGTGCAAGTTCGGTACTAGTCCCTCTAGGATTTTCCAGGTGTATATAATCATGTATCTCTCCCTCCTGCGTTCCAGGGAAAACAGGTTTAGAAACCTCAAGCGCTCCCCGTAATTGAGGTGTTTTATCTCCGTTATGCGCCCGTTGAAAGTTCTCTGTACATTTTCTAGGTCGGCAATTTCACCTGCCTTGAAAGGTGCTGTTAGAGTGCAGCAATATTCCAGCCTAGATAGAAAAGTGACCCGAAGAGTGTCATCATGGGCTTGGCCTCCCTAGTTTTGAAGGTTCTCATTATCCATCCTGTCATTTTTCTAGCAGATGCGATTGATACAATGTTATGGTCCTTGAAGGTAGATCCTCGGACATAATCACTCCCAGGTCTTTGACGTTGGTGTTTCGCTCTATTTCGTGGCCCCGAATTTGTTTTGTACTCTGATGAAGATTTAATTTCCTCATGTTTACCATATCTGAGTAATTGAAATTTCTCATCGTTGAACTTCATATTTTTTTCTGGGCCCACGGGAAAAGTTTGGTTGTGCCCCCGGGGGCCCTTGCAGTGTCTGCAATGGAAGACACTGTCATGCAGATCGGGTGTCATCTGCAAAGGAAGACACGGGGCTGTGGCTGACATCTTGTCTTGTCGGATGTGAGGATGGGAAAAAAAGATGGGGTTACTGTGCCTTGTGGAACAGAGCTTTTCACCCCAAATGCCTGGGCTTTACTCTTTTGACGATACCTCTGTGTTCGTTAGTGAGGGAAAATTTTAGATCCATCGACCGACTTTTCTGTTATTCCTTTTTGCGCGCTTTTTTTGCGTATTACCCATGGTCACACTTGTCGAAGGCTTTTGCAAAGTCTTTTTTATTTCATCTGCATTCTTTTTTTCTTCTAGTGCATTTAGGACCTTGTCGAGTGATCCCGTAGCTGAGACAGACAGGAGCGACCCGTTCTAAACCCTTTTGCCCTGGGTTGGTAACTGATGGGTTTCTAGATGGGTGGTGATCTTGCTTCTTGGGCCCCTTTTAAAGATTTTTATGATATGGGATGTTAGTTTATTGGTTGTAGTTCTTTGTGTTGCTTTCTGCCCCCTTTTTTGGAGTGGGGCTATTTGTTGTTTTTAGAACTGAGGGGCGCCCCCTGTCCTGCCCCTCTCCCTAATGGAAAAAGGGTCGTGATAGGGGTTTTGCATTTTGATGACACAGAGTTCCATGAGTCTGGCCCTGGGGCAGGTTTTCATGGGGATGTTTTATGTGTTCGAAGTCATTTGGCGTCAGGGTAACATCGGATAGGCTTGTGTAAACAAAAATTTTTTGGGCTCTCTATAAAAAATTCATTTTTATTTCGACTCTCAGTCTGGTTACGGCTTTCTAAAAACTGATCTATTTGGGGCTTGAGTAGCTCACTTTTCCCTTTCTTCTTTGGTGGACCCTCTTGTTTAAAAGGGGCCCCAAAACGGGGTTGTTTCGTTTTGTTTTTGGCATAGGAGAAGAATACTTTGGGTTTTTTCGATTTCATTTTAGCTTTTAGTTCTTCCCCCGATTCCGTCCTAAAAAGGG
>NW_026506930.1:0-20337 GCF_026875155.1 Cherax quadricarinatus | reverse complement strand
GGGAGCCAAGGCCGGGCCACCACTTGGAAAAGGCCCCGGGCCGGAGAATACCGGCTAATCTTTAATAATAATAATAAATAAGTTATCGTAGGTTAAATCTACATAATGAACTTTTATAAGCACATAATATCTCTGCTCCTTCAAGTCCATTGTAAAAAAAAATTGTATGTTAAGTACCCAAAGCCTAAACAAAGCCTACTCAATTACCTACAGGCAAACTTACTTAAACTTGCAGCGCTGGTCAGTCTTACTTAGAGAAACGTTTAAACTGATTTTTAACATGCTTAGGTTCCACTTTTTTTTAATGAAAGATCCTGGAAAAATGAAATACTGGTTTACATGCTATAAGTCTGAGTGCCTCACCCGACGACCTTCATCCTTCAAAGTTGATAACTTCATATATGATGATCGGCTTCAAGCTTAATATGTTCGTGTATTTTAGGATACTGGTCTCTCAGTTCGGCTTCGAAGCCTGAGATTCTTAGTGTACATATACTGAGATATACGCACCCTCCAAATGTATACATATTGAGATATACTCCTCTAGAAGTGTATACATACTGAGACATACTCCCCTCCAATTGTATACATACTAAGATATGGTCCCCTCAAAGTGTATACATACTGAGATATGTTCCCCTCCAAGTGTATACATACTGAGATATGCTCACCTTCAAGTGTATACATACTGAGATATACTCCCCTCCAAGGGTATACATACTGAGACATGCTCCCCTCCGAGTGTATAAATACTGAGATATGCTCCCCTCCAAGTGAATACATACTGAGATATACTACACTCCAGGTGTATACATACTGAGATATACTCCCCTCTAAGAGTATACATACTGAGATATGCTCTCCTCCAAGTGTGTACATACTAAGATATGCTCTCCTCCAAGTGTATATATACTGACATATACTCCCCATAAAAGTGTATACATACCGAGATATGCTCCCCTTCAAGTGTATACGTATCGAGATATGCTCTCCTCCAAGTGTATACATACTGAGATATGCTCCCTTCCATGTGTATGTATACTGAGATATGCTCCCCTCCAAGTGTATACATACTGAGATATGCTCTCCTCCACATGTATACATACTAACATCTGCTCTCCTCCAAGTGTATATATATATTGAGGTATGCTCTCCTTCAAGTGTATATACACTGAGATATGCTCCCTTTCAAGTGTATGCATACTGAGATATGCTCCCCAGAAGTATATACATACTGAGATATGCTCCCCAGAAGTATATACATACTGAGATATGCTACCCTCCAAGTGTATACATATTCAGATATGTTCTCCCTAAGTGAATACATACTAAGATATGCTCTCCAAGTGTATACATACTGTGATATACTGCCCTCCAAGTGTATACATACTGTGATATACTGATATATGGTCCCTTACGAGTGTATACATACTGAAATATGCTCTCCTCCAAGTGTATACACACTGAGATATGCTCCCCTCAAAGTGTATACACATTGAGACATGTTCTCCTCCAAGTGTATACATACTCAGATATAGTCCCCTCCAAGTGTATACATACTGAAATATACTCCCCTACAATTGTATACATACTGAGATATGCTCTTCTCCAAGAGTATACATACTGAGATATACTCCCCTCCCAGTGTATACATACTGAGATATATTACCCTCCAATTGTATACATATTGAGATATGCTCCCCTCCAAGTGTATACATACTGAGATATACTCCCCTAAAATTGTATACATACCTGGAGGTTACCTGGAGTTTATTCCGGGGATCAACGCCCCCGCGGCCCGGTCCACGACCAGGCCTCCCGGTGGATCAGGGCCTAACCAACTAGGCCGTTACTGCTGGCCGCACTCAGTCCAACGTACGAGCCACAGCTTTGCTGAACCAGCACTGACTTTAGGTATCTGTCCAGCTCTCTCTTGAAGGCAGCCAGGGGTTTATTGGTAATTCCCCTAATGCTTGATGGGAGGCTGTTGGACAGTCTTGGGCCCCGGACACTTTTGGTGTTTTCCCTTAGTGTACCAATTTCGCCCCTACTTTTAATTGGGGGCATTTTGCATCGCCTGCCCAGTCTTTTACTTTCGTAGGGAGTGATTTCTGTGTGCAGATTTGGGACCATTCCTTCCAGGATTTTCCAAGTGTAGATGATGATATATCTCTCCCTCCTGCGTTCCAGCAAGTACAAGTCAAGTGCTTCCAAGCGTTCCCAGTAGTTAAGGTGCTTGACAGAACTTATACGTGCAGTAAAGGATCTCTGACACTCTCTAGATCTGCGATTTCACCTGCTTTGAATGGAGATGTTAATGTACAGCAGTATTCCAGCCTAGAGAGAACAAGTGATAAGAAAAGGATCATCACTGGCTTCGCATCTCTCGTTTGGAACGTTCTCATTATCCATCCAATCATTTTCTTTGCACGTGCGATCGTGGCACTGTTGTGATCCTTGAAAGTGAGATCCTCAGACATTACTACTCCCAGGTCCCTTACATTATTTTTCCGCTCTATTGTATGGCTAGAGTTTGTAGTATACTCTGTTCTAGTTATTATCTCCACCAGTTTTCCATAACGGAGTAGTTGGAATTTGTCCTCATTGAACATCATATTGTTTACCGTTGCCCACTGGAAAACTTTGTTTATATCTTCTTGGAGGTTAACCGCGTCCTCGGCAGATGACAGCCTCATGCAGATCCTAGTATCATCCGCAAAGGATGATACGGTGCTGTGATGTATATCTCTGTTTATGTCTGATATGAGGAAAAAGGAATAAGATGGGGGCGAGTACTGTGCCTTGAGGAACGGAGCTCTTCACTATGGCAGCCTCCGATTTAACTCTGTTGACCACAACTCTTTGTGTTCGATTTGTTAGGAAGTTAAAGATCCATTCCCCCTTTACCAGTTATTCCTTTACAGTTTTTTTATGGCCTATTTCGCCGGGTTTCGCATTTGTCAAAAGCTTTTGAAAATTTCTGTGTTTATGTTCCCCCCCAAGTGTATTTTATACAAAAGATATGCTCCCCTCCCGTATATACATATTTAATTTCGCTTCCTCTAAGTGGATACTTGCTGAATATGTATCCCAAGTGTATTTTATATTGAGGTATGCTCTCCTTCAAGTGTATCCCCATATGGAAAAATTCCTTTAAAGTATATAATACAGGGGATATGCTCCGGGGAAGTGTTTTAAAATTTGAGATATGCTACCCCCCAAAAGTGTAACATATTAAGATATGCTCTCCCTAAGTTTTTTTACAAAGAATGCTCTCCCCCAAAGTGTATACTTACTGGATATGCCCTCCTCCAAGTCCCTACATACTGTGATTTGCTCTTTTTCCAAGTGTATACCCCAGGGAGATGCTCCATCCTAGTTTTAGGGCATACTGAGTATGCCCTCCTCCAAGGGTTACATAGGGAAATTTTTAAAAGGCCCTAAAAGGGTATACTTTACTGAGTTATGACCCCTTTCAAGTGCATAATACTGAGATATGCTCCCCCCAAGAGCTTTCAAAATGAGATATGCTCTCCTCCAATGTTACAAACTGAGTATGTTCTCCCCCAAGTGTTTTACAAACTGAGATTTGCTCCTTTTAAAAGGGGTAAAATATACTGAGGTATTTTCTCTTTTAAGTGTTTTACAAAAACCTTTTTGGGGCCCCTCCTTTTTACTGGGAAACCCAAGTGTACAAAAAGGGAGATATACCCCTCCAATTGAATGCATACTAAATAAGCCTCTTAAAGTGTTACCCCCACTAAGTTTACTCCCCCCCAATGTAAAACATACTGAGTTTTTGAAACCCTTTCCCCAATGTATACATACGGAAAATATGCCCCCCTACAAGTGCTAAAACTGAGAATACTCCCCTACAATTGCAAAAATTATGAGATTTGCTCCCCCCCAAGATTTTAAAACATAATGAGATTTTAACCCCCTTTGGGGAAGATTTATAATACTGATATATACCCCATTCAAAGTGTATACATAGTGAGATATGCTTCCTCAAAGTGTTTACTTTTAATGAGATAAAACCCCCCTAAAATTGTATACTTTATGAGATTTGATCCCTCCAAATGCATACATCCCTGAGATATACCCCCTTCCGTGTATTTTTAAAATAAAGGTATACCCCCCCAAAAGTTTTATACATATGGGGAAAGGGTTTCCCCCCAAAAGTGTATACATACTGAGATATACCCCCCTAAATTTTTTTTTTCCCATATTGAAAATATGCTCACCTCCAAGGGGTATACATACTGAGATAGGGTCACTTCCAGTGTATACATGCTGAGTTTTAAAACCCCCTCCCTGAATAAATATTTTTAGAATGCCCCTCCAAGTGTAAAAAATACTGAGTTATTGCTCCCCCCAAGTTTAAATACTGTGATATATTTCCCCTACAAGGGTATACGTCTGAGTATACTCCACCCCAAGTGTTTTCATACTGAGATATACCCCCTTTTCAAGGGGATTCATACTGAGACATACCCCCCCTCCAAGTGTATACATTTGTTTTTATACTCCCCCCCAAGTGTATACTACTGAGATTTCCCCCTTTCCCAAAGTATATACATCCGAGACATACTCCCTGAAAGTTTTTTAATTTTAACTAAAGGACATCCCCCCCCTGCAAGTGTAACTTACCGAGTTTTTCTCCCCTCCAAGTTTTTTTAACATATGAGACATACCCCCCTGCAAGTGTATAATCCCGAAAATTTTTTCCCCCTTCCAAGGTATAAAATTTTTGAGATTTTACTCCCCCCAAGGGGGCAAAATTTACTGAGACAAAACCCCCCTTCCCTGGTATAAATACTGGATTACCCCAAATCCAAGTACATATCGGGAAAAATTTACCCCCCTAAAAGTGTAAACAAAAGAGATATTCTCCCCCCCAAAGTGTTTTTAAATACGGAGACTTATTTCCCCTCCAAGTGTTTGAATACGAGAACAGTCCCCCCCCAGTGTATACTTCTGAGATTTACTCCCCTCCATGTGTATAATCGAGTTTAAAATCCCTCCAAGTGTATACATAATGAGATATACCCCCCTCCAAGGGGGTTAGCATATGAGAATACGCCCCCCAAGGGTATTTATAAAATATTTTTGCATCCAAGAGTATTCATCCTGAGATAAAATCCCTAAAGTGTTATACATACTGAAAATATTTTCCCCTCCAGTGTTTACTTTATGCTTTTTCTCCCTAAGTGTATATTTCTGGATATACTCTCCTCCGGTGTATACTTGCTGAGATACACCCCCCTCCAATTATACATACGAGATATACCCCCCTCCAGGGGGTTTACTTTACTGAGATGTACTCCCCCAAGTGAAACCCAAATGAGACATACTCCCCCCCAAGTTTTATACATACTGAGATATACTCCCGCCCCAAATTGTATACATACTGGGGATATTACTCCCTCCAAGTGTTTTCTTTTTTTGTTATTTCCCCCCCAAAGTTTTTTAAAAGTGAGGATCTTCCTCCAAGGGGATACATATGAGTTTTAACTCCCCCCCCTAGTTTTAAAATACTTAGATATACTCCCCTTAAGTGTACACAAAACTGTTACATACCCCCTCAAGTGAAACATAGGAGATATACTCCCCCCCAAAGGGTGAAATACATACTGAGCCTCCCCCCCACCCCGTTATACTACGGGAAACATACTCCTCTAAAAGGGTTAACATACTGAGATTACCCCTCCCCCAAGTTTTTATTTAGTGGGGGGTTTCCCCTAAAAGTGTATAAATACTGAGAAAAAAACTCCCCCTAGTGTAAAACATACTTAGATATACTCCCCTCCAAGTGTATACTTTCTGAGACGTACTCCCCCCACGTGTATACATATTGAAACTTTTCCCCTCCCAAGAGTATTACCCGGAAAATACCCCCTCCAAGTGTTAAATTTAGGTTATTTTCCTTCTTTGTTTTAAAACTTATGACATATACCCCCCTCCAAGTGTATAAAAACTGAGAATACCCCCTCCAGGTGTATACTTGCTGGATACATTTCCCCCCCCCCCCCCAAATGTAACAGACAGAGATTATTCCCCCCCGGGGGTTTAATATTTGAGATGTACTCCCCTCCAAGTGTATACTTTACGAGACATACTCCCCCCCAAGTGTTTTTACATACTGAGTTTATACTCCCGCCCCAAATTGTTTACATATAGATATACCCCCCTCAATTGCATGCTTTCCTTAGATATCCCCCCTCCGTTTATATTTGTGAGGCATACTTCCCTCCTTGTTTTATAATACTGAGATAAACCCCCCTTCCAAAGTGTATAATATTGTTTGTCCCCTCTAAGTGTACACTTTATGATACATACTCCCTCCAAGTAAATTTCATCTGAGATTTTACCCCCTCCAAGTGAAAAAATACTAAAAACATACCCCCTCCACGCGTATACTTTCTGAAAACATATTCCCCCCCAAAGTGTATACATCCTGAGATATACTTCCCTCAAGGTGTATACATACTGAGAAATACTCCCCTCCAAGTGTTTTACATTCTGGGGGCTTTATCCCCCCCAAGTGAATACATACTGGGGATATGTTCCCCCCAAGTGTATACTTTCTAAGATTATTTCCCTCCAAGTGTTTACTTATGAGATTTTAATCCACCCCAAAGGTGTTTTACATACTGAGTTTACACTCCCCCCCAAAAGTGTTACAAAATGAAAAATTTACTCCCCCAAAGTTTTTAAAACATACTGAGATTTTCTCCTTCCAAGTTTTAACAAAGAGATATATCCCCCCCAGGTGTATCATACTGAAAACATACTCCCCCCCAAGTGTAACATATTGAGAGAACTCCCCCCAAAGTGTATACTTACTGAGATTTTACCCCCCAAAAAAGTGAAATACATACTTAGTATAACCCCCCCCCAAGGTAATATGTAAAGGCCCCACTCCCCTCCAAGTTATACTTACTGGATAAACCCCACTGGGTCGTGTTTTAAAAATTCTAAAAAAATTACTCCCCCCAAGTTTATGCTTATAAAACCCAATTTTCCCCCTGTTTGTGTTACATACTGAGTTTATCACCCCCCCAAGTGCATACGGGCAGAGATATACTCCCCTCCAAGTGTATACTTTTTACTGAAATTATTCTACCTCCAAGGTATTCATACTGAGCCCAACCCCCTAAAAAGTTTTTATACATTTTGGGAAAACATACGGGCCCTTAAAAGCGTTTTCATATGGAAAACCCCCCCCTCCAAGTGATACAAAACTGAGAATACTCCCCTCCAAGTGTTTTTTAATAGTGAGACTTTCTCCCCTTTTAATGGGGTTTCATCTGAGTTTAAATTCCCCCTCCAAGTGTATTTTTTACTGAGTTTTACTCCCCGGGAAAGTGTATAAATTTGAGAAATACTCCCCCCCCAAGGTATCTACTGAGATATACCCCCCTTGGGAAGGGGTTATTTTTAAATGATTTCACCCCCTTTCCCAATTTGTATACAAAAATTTTGAGATATTTTTCCACCCCAAATTTGTAAACAAAACTGGCCCTACCCTTCTACAATTGTTACATACTGGTTTTGATCCCCCCAAAGGGGTTTTTTAATACTGGATATACCCCCTTTTCCAAGTGTATATATACTGAGATTTACCCCCCAAAAAGTTTTATAACCTATGGGGAAATTTTTTCCCTCCAAGTTTTATACTTACTGTTATATACTCCCCAAAGTGAAAAACAAAACTGAGAAATGCTCCCCTCCAAGTGTAAACTTTACGGGAGTTTTGGCTCATTTCCCAAGTGTATAAATGTGGGGGAATAAAACCCCCCTCCAACTGAATACTTACTTAGACAGTTCCCCTCCAAGTGTATAAAAACGGGTTTTTGGCTCCCTCCGGGTATACATACTGAGATATACCCCCCAAAAATTTTAAATTACGTATGGGGATTTACTCCCCCCCAAGGGGTTCTTATTTGGAGTTATACCCCCTCCAAGTGTATTCCCACTGAGAATATCCCCCCCAAAAGTGTTTCTTTCTGAGATATACTCCCCTCCAAGGGTTTTACATACTGAGATTTACCCCCCTTCCCAAATTTTTAAAAAAATTTACCGAGACATACTCCTGCAAGTTTTATAATACTGGAAATACTCCTTCCCAAGTGTATACATCCCGGAGATATACCCCCCTAAAAGAGTTTTCATACTGAGCAAAACTCCCCTGGAAGTGTTTTACATACCAGTTATACCCCTCCAAGTGTATAAATATTGAAAATTACTCCCTCCAAGGGGGGGGAAAAAAATTAAAAAACTACTGAGACATACTCCCCCAATGTGTATAAATCCCGAGATAACCCCCCTCCAAGTATATATACTGAGAATTTTCCCCCCAAAGTGTATACATACGGAGATATTCTCCCCCCCCAAGTTTTAAAACATACTGGATTACTCCCCTCCATTTTTATATATACTGAGATATACTCCCCCCAAAACTTTATAAAATATGAGATATGTCCCCCCCAAAGTGTTTTTTTTACGAGACTTTTACCCCCCTCCAAGTTTATTGCATACTGAGAACGCCCCCTCCGGGTTTTTTATACTATGAGTTATACTCCCCTCCAGGGGGTTATACTCTGAGATATACCCCTCCAAGTGTATCCCATAATGGTTAACCCCCCTCCAAGTGATACATACGGGAACTCTGCCTCCTGTATTTAAATACAAAGATAAAATTGGGCCCAAGAGTTATTCGCCTGAGATTTACTCCCCTAAAGTGTAAAAATTTACTGGATTTTTCCCTCCATGTGTATACTATGATATACTCCCCAAGTGTTTTATATACGGAGATATATTTCCCTCCAGGTGTATACTTGCTGGAGGGCCATTTCCCCCAAATGTAACGCAGGATTTTATCCCCCCAAGGGTAAATTTTAATGAGATGTACCCCCCTCCAAGGTATTTATACGGGGGACATTTTCCCCCCCAAGTGTTTTACATACTGGATTACTCCGTAAAATTGTATACTTTATGAGATAAAATTCCCTCCAAGTGTATGAATACTTAGATTTACTCCCTCCAAGTTTATTTATAGTGAGGCATATTTCCCCTCCAAGTGTATACAACTGAGAAAAACTCCCCTCTTTTTGTTTACAATACTTAGTATACCCCCTTAATGTACCCCTACTGTTTACTTACTCCCTCCAAGTGAATACTTTTGTGTTATACTCCCCCCCAAATTTTGCATACATCTGAGCCCTACTCCCCCCCATTTTTTTAAAATTTAGTAAAAATACTCCTCCCCAAGTGTTACATATGAGATTATTTCCCTCCAAGTTTATATATAGTGGGGCATATTCCCCCCAAAAGGGGATAAATACTGAGATAAAATTCCCCCCTAGTGTATAATCTGAGATATATCCTTCCAGTGAATACATTTAAAACATACTCCTCCCCAAAGTTTTTCATGAGATTACTTCACCCAAGTTTTTTTAAAAGTGGGGAAATGCTTCCCCCCAAGTGTATACTTTACTGGATAAACCCCCTTTCCTAGTGTATACTTTCTTAGATAAAATCCCCCAAAGTGTAAAACTTTAATGAGACTACTACCCTCCACGTGTATACTTACTAAAACTTTTCCCCTCTCGAAGAGTATTCACCCTTTGAGTATACTCCCCCAATTTGGATAATAAAGAGATATTTTCCCCCTGTGTAAAAATTTAATGACATTTTTACCCCCCTCCAGGTGTTTTTTAAAACTTGCTGAGATACACCCCTTAAATGTATACCCCACAGGGATATACCCCCCTCCAGGGTATACATTACTGAGATTTTAATTCCCCTCCAAGTTTTATACATACTGAGATATATCCCCCCCCAAGTTTATATTTAGTGGGTCATGTTCCCCCCAAGTGTTTCATACTGAGATAAATCCCTCCAGGGGGTATACATACTGGGGCTTCCCCTCTACAAGAGTTTTCACCCTGGATAAAATCCCCCCAATTTTTTATACATACAGAGATATATTCCCTCCATGTTTTAAACCATATTTGGCCCATATACTCCCCTCCGGTGTAAAACCTTGCTGGAGATCCTTCCCTTAAAAAGTATACAGACAGAGATATACTCCCCTCGGGTGTATACTTACTGAGATGTACTCCCCTCCAAGTGTTTTTCTTTATGAAAATTTACTCCCGCCCAAGTTTTTATACTACGAGTATCCTCCCTCCAATTTGCATGCATACTTAGATATACCCCCCTCCAAGTTTATATTAGTGAGGAAAAATTTCCAAGTAAATTTACAAAATAAATTATAATCCCCCCTTTGTTTTACATATTGGGGACATATCCCCCCCACGCGTTTTACTTACTGAAACATATTTCCCCCCCCAAGTTTTAAAACATATGAGATAACTTCCCCCCAAGGTGTATACATGCTGAGAAATGCTCTCCTCCAAGTGTATACATTCTGAGATATGCTCTCCTCCAAGTGTATACATGCTATTGTATGCTCTCTTCCAAGTGTATACACACTGACATATGCTCCCCTCCAAGTATATACATACTGAGATATGGTCCCTTCAAAGTGTATGCATACTGAGATATACTGTCCTCCAAGTGTATACATACTGAGATATGCTCTCCTCCAAGTGTATGCATACTGAGATACACTCCCCTCCAAGCGTATACATACTGAGATATCCTCCGGTCCAAGTGTATACATACTGAGACATACTCCCCTCCAATTGTATACATACTGAGATATGCTCCCCACAAAGTGAATACACAGTGAGACATGGTCCCCTTCAAGTGTATAAATACTGCGACGTACTCCCCTCCAAGTGCATACATACAGAGATATACTCCTCTGCAACTCTGTACATGTTGAGATATGCTCCCTTCAAAGTGTATTCATACTGAGATATGCTCCCCTCCAAGTGTATAAATACTGAAATATATTCCCCTCCAAGTATGTGCATTCTGAGATATGCTTCCCTCCCAGTGTATACATACTGAGATTCGACCCCTCCAAGTGTATACATATTGAGATATGCTCTCTCAATGTTTATACATACTGAGATATGCTCCCTTCCAAGTGAGTACATACTGAAATATGCTCCCGTCCAAATGCATAAATACTGAGATATACTACCCTCTATGTATATACATGCTGAGATATACTCCCCTCCAAGTGCATAAATTCCGAGATATACTCCACTCCAAGTGTATACGTACTGAGATATACTCCCCTCCAAGTGTATACTTACTGAGATATGCTCCCTTCCAATTGTTTATATACTGAGATATGCTCTCCTCCAAGGTTATACATACTAAGATATACTCGTCTCTAACATACGCTCCCCTTCAAGTGTATACATACCGAGATATGCTCTCCTCAAAGTGTGTACTAACTGAGATATGATCCCTTGCATGTGTATGTATACTGAGATATGCTCCAATCCATGTGTATACATAGTGAGATATACTCCCCACAAAGTTTATACATAACTAGATATACTCCCCTCCAAATGAACACATACTGAGATATGGTTTCCTCTACGTGTATACATACTGACATCTGCTCTTCTCCAGGTGTATACGTATTGAGGTATGCTCTCCTCCAAGTGTATAAATACTGAGATATGTTCCTCAAAGTGTATACATATTGAGTTATGCTACCCTTTAAGAGTATACATATTCAGATATGTTCTCCCTCAGAGTATGCATACTGAGATATGCTCTCCTGCAAGTGTATACATATACAGATATGCTCTCCTGCAAACTGTATACACACTGAGATATGATCCATTCCAAGCGTATACATACTGAGATATGTTCTCCTCCAAGTGTATACATTCTGAGATGTGTGATGAATGGTTTTGAAAAAAACCAAAACAAGTTTAAAGATTAAACACTTATGCAGCATAGGGGAACCCTTTTTTCAGGAAACGTTTCGCCACACAGTGGCTTCATAAAGTCCAATAAAAAGGGAAAGGCGTAAGGAGAGGAGAGAATGAGGTAATCAGTCCCTAAACCCTGGAGTCGATGTGTCAGTCCATCATTCTTGTAGAATGTACACATAGGGCCTAGACGGGGTTTAAATATACTGTAGTGAGGGGGACTTGAAGCAGACGGAGGCGGGATCATAGGGGTTTCCATCCATAGTCGAAGTAGGTCTTTGTCCAAAGGTTGAAAAAGCGTTTAAAGAATTCTTTGTAAGAAGATCCATAAATTGCTGCAGTGTCTGCAGTTGTGATGAATTGGTTTGAAAAACCGACAAGTTGAAGATTGAGACACTTATGCAGCATATGGGAATCTTTATTCAGGAAACGTTTCGCCACACAGTGGCTTCATCAGTCCAATACAAAGGGAAGGCGTAAAGGGGAGGAGGAGAATGAGGTAATCAGTCCCTCAACCTGGAGTCGATGTGTTCAGTCCATCAATCTTGTAGAATGTACACTGCAGCATCATGGGATCTTCTTACAAAGAATTCTTCAACGCTTGTTCAACCTTTGGACAAAGACCTACTTCGACTAGTGGGGTGGTACCACTATGATCCCGCCTCCGTCTGTTTTCAAGTACCTCATTTTCAGTTTTAAAAGCCCGTCTACGGCCTTGCTGTAATTCTAAAAGTTGATGGACTGAACACATGACTCCAGGTTGGGGATGATTACCTCATTCTCTTTCCTTAGCCTTCCTTTGTTTGGACTGATGAAGCACTTTTGTGGCGAAACTTTTCCTGAATAAAGATTTCCCTTTATTGCCAATTTTAAGTTTTTTCAAACCTTCCCACACACGGGAAAATGTTTTTTTTCCCCCTTAAAAAGAATTCCAACGGCTTGTTCCCCTTGACAAAGACTACTTCACTATGTGTACCACTATGATCCCCCTCCGGTCAGCTTAAATCACCCCCCACTCAGTTATAAGCCACGTCTAGGACCTATGCTGTCACCCAATGTGATAATGAAACTCAACTCCATTTGGGGACTGAATATCTTCCCTCTCCAAGTTTCCTTTTTGAGTTATGCCCTTGCAAGTTTCTGAATAAACTAGTTATGCTCTAAGGTTCACTTAACTGAGATTTTACTCCCCTACAAGATATACATACTGAGATATGCTCCCCCCCAAAGTGAAACCATACTGAGATATGCTCCCCCTCCAATTTAAACATACTGTGATATCCCCACAAGTGTATACATCTGAGATATGCTCCCTTAAGTGTATAAAAACTGAGATTCTCCCTCCAAGTTTTACATACTGAGTATCTCCCCCAAGTGTATACTACTGAGATATCTTCCCTTAAGTGTATACAAACTGAGAATATCCCCCTTTTCAAGTGAATACATATGAGGTTATACTCCCCTCCAAGGTATACATACTGAGATATACCCCCCTTTCCAAGTTTTATACAAAATGAGATATACTCCCCTCCAAGTGTTGATACTAAAGTAATATCCCTCTAAGTTTTAATAAAATGCTGGATAACATCCTCATAAGTGAACATTTGAGTATACTCCCCCCCAAGTGTTAACATATGAGATATACTCCCCTCCAGTGTATACAACTGAGATTACTCCCTCCAAGTGATATTAATGATGTTATACTCCACTTAAAGGGGATACATACTGAGATATACTCCTCCAAGTGTATACATCTGAGAATACTCCCCTCCAAGTGTATACATACTGAGATATACTCCCCCAGTGAAATACAACTGAGATATACTCCCCTCCAAGTGTATACATACTGAGATATACCCCTTTCAAAGTGTAATACATACTGAGATATCTCCCTCCAAGTGTATACATACTGAGATATACTCCCCTCCAAGTGTATACATTCTGAGATATACTCCCCTCCAAGTGTATTCATAATAAAGGATATATCCCTCCAAGTGTATACATACTGAGATATACTCCCTCCAAGTGTATACATATTAGATTACTCCCCTCCAAGGTATTAATATGAGAATACTCCCCCCAATTGTATACATACTGAGATATACTCCCCCCCAAGTGAAATATATAGCCCTTTACTCCCCTTTCAAGTGTATAAATATTGAGAATTACTTCCCCTCCAAGTGTATACATACTGAGATACACTCCCCCCCAAGTTTTAACATACTGGATATACCCCCCTCCAAGTGCATACATATCAAGATATACTCCCCCCCAAGTGTATACATACTGGAATACTCCTTCTAGTGTATATATTGGTTCCCTTGTTTTTATTAGTATATCTCCCTCCAAGTTTATACATATGAGATATACTCCCTCAAGTGTATTATGAGAGACATACTCCCCTCAAAGTGTATACATACTGAGAAATATTCCCTCCAAGTGTATACATGCTGAGATATACTCCCCTCCAAGTGTATACATACTGAGACATACTCCCCTCCAAGTGTATACATACTGAGATATACTCCCCTCGTAGTGTATACATACTGAGATACACTCCCTTCCAAGTGAATACATACTGAAATATACTCCCCTCCAAGTGTGTACATACTGAGATATACTCCCCTCCAATTATATACATACTGAGACATACTCCCCTACTAGTGTATACATACTGAGATATACTCCCCTACAAGTGCATACATGCTGAGATATACTCCCTTCCAAGTGCATACATACTGTGATATACTCCCATCCAAGTGTATTCATACTAAGACATACTCCCCTCCAAGTGTATACATTCTGAGATATACTCCCCTTCAAATGTATACATACTGAGATATACTCCCTTCCTAGTGTATACATACTGAGACATACTTCCCTGCAAGTGTATACATACTGAGGTATACTCCCCTCCAAGTGTATGCATACCGATATATACTCATCTCCAAGTGTATACATATTTAGACATACTCCCCTGCATGTGTATACATACTGAGATATACTCCCCTCCAAGTACATATATACTGAGACATACTCCCCTCCAAGTGTATACATACTGAGATATTCTCCTTTCCAAGTGTATATATACTGAGATATACTCCCCTCCAAGTGTATACATACTGAGATATACTCCCCTCTAAGTTTATACATACTGATTTATACTCCCATCCAAGTGTATACATACTGAGATATACTCCCCTCCAAGTGAATTCATGAAGATATACTCCCCTCCAAGTGTATACATACTGAGATATAGTCCCCTCCGAGTGAATAAATACTGAGATATACTCCCCTCCAAGTGTATACATAATGAGATATACTCCTCTCCAAATGTATGCATACTGAGATATACTGCCCTCCAAGTGTATAGATACTAAGATATACTAGCCTCCAAGAGTATTAATCTTGAAATATACTCCCCTCCAAGTGTATACATTCTGAGATATGCTCCCCTACAAGTGTGTACATACTGACATATACTCCCCTCCAAGTGTATACATATTGAGATATACTCCCCTCCAAGTGTATACATACTGAGATATACTCCCCTCCAAGTGTATACATGCTGAGATATACTCCCCTCCAATGTATACAGACAGAGATATACTCCCCTCCAGGTGTATACATTCTGAGATATACTTCCCTCCAAGTGTATATATACTGAGACAAACTCCCCTCCAAGTGCATACATACTGAGATATACTAACGTCCAAGCGTATACATACTGAGATATACTCCCCTCCAAGTGTACACATACTTAGATATACTCCCATCCAAGTGCATATAT
The DNA here is from genome assembly GCF_026875155.1 of Cherax quadricarinatus. Taxonomy (NCBI): domain Eukaryota; kingdom Metazoa; phylum Arthropoda; class Malacostraca; order Decapoda; family Parastacidae; genus Cherax; species Cherax quadricarinatus. The sequence continues at coordinate 4,680 of NW_026506930.1, read as the reverse complement.
AGGGAGGCATACTTCCCTCCAAGTGTATACATACTTAGATGAACTCCCCTCCTAGTGTATACATACTTAGATATACTCCCCCTCTAAGTGTATACGTACTGAGACGTACTCCCTCCAAGTGTATACATACTGAGATATACTCCCCTCCAAGTGTATACATACTGAGACATACTCCCCTCCACGTATATACATACTGAAACATACTCCTGTCCAAGTGAATACATACTGAGATACACTCCCCTCCAAGTATATATATACTGAGACATACTCCCCTCCAAGTGTATACATACTGAGATATACTTCCCTCCAGGTGTATACATACTGAGACATACTCCCCTCCAAGTGTATTCATACTGAGATATACTCCCATCCAAGTGTATACATACTGAGATATACTTCACTCCAAGTGTATACATTCTAAGATATACTCCCCTCCAAGTGTATACATACTGAGATATACTCCCCTCCAAGTGTATACATACTGAGACATACTCACCGTCAAGTATATACATACTGAGATATTCTCCTCTCCAAGTGTATACAGACAGAGATATACTTCCCTCCAGGTGTATACATACTGAGATATACTCCCCTCCAAGTGTATACATACTGAGAGATACTCCCGTCCAAGTGTATACATACTGAGATATACTCCCTCCAAGTGTATATATAGTGAGGCACACTCCCCTCCAAGTTTATACATACTGAAACATACTCCCCTCCAAGTGTATACATACTGAGATATACTTCCCTACAAGTGCATACAGACAGAGTTTATATCCTCTCCGAGTGTATACATACTGAGATATATTCACCTCCACGTGTATACATACTGAGACATACTCCCCTCCAAGTGTATACATATTGAGACATACTCCGCTGCAAATGTATTCATACTGAGATATACTCCCCTCCAAATGTAAACATACTGAGATATACTCCCCTCCAAGTGTATATATAGTGAGACATACTCCCCTCCAAGTGTATACATACTGAGACACATTTCTCTCCAAGTGTATACATACTGAGATATACTCCCCTCCAAGCGTATACATACTGAGACATACTCTTCTCCAAGTGTATACATACTGAGATATACTCCCCTCGAAGTGTATACATACTGAGACATACTCCCCTCCAATTGTATACATATTGAGACATACTCCCCTACTAGTGTATACATTCTGAGATATACTCCCCTCCAAGTGTGTACATACTGAGATATACTCCCCTCCAATTGTATACATACTGAGACGTACTCCCCTACTAGTGTATACATACTGAGATATACTCCCTTACAAGTGTATACATACTGAGATATACTCACCTTAAAGTGTATACATACTGAGATATACTCCCATCCAAGTGTTTTCATACTGAGATATACTCCCCTCCAAGTGTATACACACTGAGATATACTCCCTTCCAAGTGTACGCATACTGAGACATACTCCCCTCCAAGTGTATACATACTGAGGCATACTCCCCTCCAAGTGTATACATATTGAGACATACTCCCCTCCAAGTGTATACATACTGAGATATACTCCCCTCCAAGTGTATACATACTGAGACATATTCCCCTCTAAGGGTATACATACTGAGACATACTCCCCTCCATGTGTATACATACTGAGATATACTCCCCTAAAAGTACATACATCCTGAGACATACTCCCCTCCAAGTGTATACATACTGAGATATTCTCCCCTCCAAGTGTATACATACTGAGATATACCTCCCCCCCAAGTGTATACATACTGAGATATTCTCCCCTCCAAGTTTATACATACTGAGATATGCTCCCCTCCAAGTGTATACATACTGAGACATACTCCCCTCCAAGTGTATACATACTGAGATATAGTCCCCTCCGAGTGTATGCAAACTGAGATATACTCCCCTCCAAGTGTATACATACTGAGATATAATCCCTTCCAAGTGTATACATAATGAGATATACTCCCCTCCATGTGTATACATAATGAGATATACTCCCCTCTAAGTGTATACATACTGATATATACTGCCCTCCAAGTGTATACATACTAAGATATACTCCCCTCCAAGAGTATTCATCCTGAGATATACTCCCCTCCAAGTGTATACATACTGAGATATACTCCCCTCCAAGTTTATACATACTGACATATACTCCCCTCCAAGTGTATACATATTGAGATGTACTCCCCTCCAATGTATACAGCCCGAGAAAAACTCCCCTCCAAGTGTATACATACTGAGATATACTCCTTTCCAAGTGTATACATACTTAGATATACTCCCCTCCAAGTGTATATATAGTGAGGCACACTCCCCTCCAAGTGTATACATACTGAAATAAACTCCACTCCTAGTGTACACATACTGAGATATTCTCCCCTCCAAGTGTATACATACTGAAACATTACTCCCCTCCAAGTGTATACATACTGAGATATTCTCCCTCCAAGAGTATACATACTGAGATATACTCCCCTCCAAGTGTATACATATTGAGATATATTCCCCTCCAAGTGTATACGTACTGAGACATACTCACCTCCTAGTTTTATACATACTGAGATATCCCCTCCAAGTTTTTTACAAACTGAGATATACTCCCCTCCTAGTGTATACATACTGAGACATACTCCCCTCCAAGTGTATTCATACTGAGACTTACTCCCCTTCAAGTGTATACATACTGAGATATACTCCCCTCCAAGTGTATACATACTGAGATATATTCCCCTCCAAGTGTATACATACTGAGACATGCTCCGCTGCAAGTGTACATACTGAGATATACTCCTCGCCAAGTGTATACATACTGAGATATACTCCCCTCTAAGTGTATACATACTGAGACATACTCCCCTCCATGTAAAAAGCCATTGACAACATGCCTATGCACTCAGCCCCGGGCCCAGACTCGTGGAACTCTGTTTTCATTAAGAACTGCAAGAAACCCCTCTCGCGTGCCCAAAGTATATATGGAGGAGGAGTTTGGACATGGGTGAAATTCCACAGTCACTTAAAACAACGGATATAGCCCCACCCCATAAAGGTGGCAGCAAAGCATTAGCTAAGAACTATAGACCAATAGCTCTGACATCCCACATCATAAAAATCTTTGAAAGAGTGCTAAGAAGCAGGATTGCAAATCACCTGGTTTCCCCAAAAATCTGCACAATCCAGGGCAACATGGGTTCGGGGCAGGGTCGCCCCTGCCTCTCAAACTACTGGATCACTATGACATGGCCTTGGATGCACTGGAAGAAAATCTGAATGCAGATGAAATATACACAGACTTTGCAAAAGCATTTGACAAATGCGGATCATGGCGTATAGCCCATAAAATACGTGCAAAAGGAAAAACTGGGAAAGTGGGGAGAATGGATCTTCAACTTCCTAACAAACGAAACAAAGGTAGTGGTCAACAGGGTTAAATCGGAGGCTGCCATAGTGAAGAGCTCTGTTCCACAAGGCACAGTACTCGCCCCCATCATATTCCTTATCCTCATATCAGACATAAACAGAGATATACACCACAGCACCGTATCATCCTTTGCGGATGATACTAGGATCTGCATGGGCTGTTTATCTGCTGAGGACGCGGTTAACCTCCAAGAAGATATAAAAAAAGTTTTCCAGTGGGCAACGGTAAAAAAATATGATGTTCAATGAGGACAAATTCCAACTACTCCGTTATGGAAAACTGGAGGAGATAATAACTAGAACAGAGTTTTACTACTGACTCCGGCCATACAAAGAGCGGAAAATAATGTAAGTTACCCGGGAGTAGTAATTGTCTGAGGATCTCACTTTCAAGGATCACAACAGTGCCACGATCGCACGTGCAAAGAAAATGATAGGATGGATAGTGAGAACTTTCAAAACGAGAGATGCCAAGCCCATGATGACCTTTTCAAATCACTTGTTCTCTCTAGGCTGGGGAAAACTGCTATACATTAACATCTCCATACAAAGCAGATGAAATCGCAGATCTAGAGAGTGTACAGAGATCCTTTACTGCACGTATAAGTTCTGTCAAGACCTTAACTTGGGAACGCTTGGAAGCACTTGACTTGTACTCGTTGGGAACGCAGGAGGGAGAGATATATTTATAATCTAAAACTTGGAAAAAACTTGGAAGGAATGGTCCCAAATCTGCACACAAAAAAATCACTCCCCACGAAAGTAAAGACTGGGCAGGCGATGCAAATGCCGCCAATAAAAAGTAGGGGCGCCCTTGGTACCTAAGAGGAAAACACCATAAGTGTCCGGGGCCCAAAAATGTTCAACAGCCCCTCATCAAGCATTAGGGGAATTGCCAATAAAACCCCCCGGCTGCCTTCAAGAGGGAGTGGACAGATACCTAAAGTCGGTGCCGGATCAGCCGGGCTGTGGCTCGTACGTCGGACCCGCGTGCGGCCAGCAGTAAAAAGCCTAGTTGATCAGGCCCTGATCCATCGGGAGGACTGGTCGTGGACCGGGCCCGCGGGGGCGTGATCCCCGGAATAACCTCCAGGTAACCTCCAGGTTGTGTATACATACTGGATAACTCCCCCCCAAATGTATGATACTGAGCATATCCCCTCCACGTGCATACTACTGAAATATCCCCCCCGTGTTAAAAACTGAGATTACTCCCTCCAAGTTTATATACTGGACATGCTCCCCCCCAAGTTTGCATA